>JBAMJV010012408.1:0-121773 GCA_037951105.1 Echinarachnius parma | reverse complement strand
AAATAAATCTTGGGCCCAGATTTTTTCCCTACGGATATATTTACTGATATGTCAGCCGTTTATGAACCGATTTTTAACAAATAAAGTTTATTATGTCATTAAAATTGCATGCTCTTTCAAATTGCACACTCAAAATACAAACCAAACATAAAACGGTATACACAGTGAACATTACAACACAAATATTAATATTTGTCTTTTCAGTAAGTTGTAGTTTATGTACCAAATATGATCATTTTCTAACACTGCATCTTTTCAGATGAAAATTATTGTGTTATGATTGCTCGAAAGAATATGTGACCGGTTGTACAGTAGCAAAACGCTGCACTTTTCGGTAATTCATGTTTTGAAGAAATTGGCATTTTAAGTTCACACAATGTGTGTAAAAGACCTATGATTGTAAAATTGAAACGATCATATGTTCGCCAATTATTGACCAATTTGTTAGAACAAAGCATCACATGAAAGCTTGTTATGAGGCCTATCTAATGGTATGAAAATCTACGTTTTGATTTTTACTGACAAGTACAGGGTGCTGCTGTAGCAGGTTACGTATTCTTTCATGAAATGAGGCATATAAGGACATGATTCTTACAAGTTTGTGTTAATGGTTTGGACAATTATTTAATAGGTCACATGCCAATGCAAAATAAGCACATGCAATATTTCAAGCAGGATTTATTAATAAAAAAGGAATTTCACATGCAGGTGTACTCATGTGTTGTCGTGTATAACCCTAGTTAGTGCACATCTTATCAAATCAACCTACAGTTCCATGCAATTATAGAGCAACATGACACAAAATTGTCGTATCCGTTACGTATAGACAAGAATTGCGGAATCGCACCAATGCTTTGTTGTGAACAATCTGATAGATTCGTATAAGTGGACTATCTCCATCTCCCGGACGAAATAAGATTAACTGATCATGGGGGGGGGGGGGGGGGGGGGGGCGTGTTTCAATCCAAATCGGTGGGGGCGTGTTGCAATCCAAAACATGTAGGGATAACGAGATAATGTTTTTTCCAATTCGCACTTCTCCTCGTTTCACTCCGCTGAACTCTTTTTGACGCATGTTACATTAAATGTTGTGTTGTTGTTCCGATATAGTTTAAATACTAATTTTGATGTTGTGATAATCATTTGAAACAGTCATAGTAGCGCGTGCATTATTGTTGTATTTTAAATTCACAATGTCCCGACAATGTATGTACAACGTGTTGTAATTACAGTGTCTCGCCCACGCCTTTGTATATTGTGTTCCACACTGTGAATAACTGTCCGGTAGGGCTATTTCTCCCCCCCCCCCTCCCCTTCCCCATGCCTCTCCCTTACCCCTCTCTCTCCATCACTATCACTCTCTCTTGTATAGATGTTTATAATTGTCCTTTTCTCCAAGGGAAGACACGCTATTTCAAAAACTAATTAGATCATATTGGCACGAATTACTGATGTATACATGATATATGTATAATTGATTTGTGTTATTAGCTCCACACACGGACATAAATTATATTGTTATGGTTTACACAATTACCCCTGAAGCAGGGCTTCGGTCGTCATCCTCCACCTACCTAAACATGCACTGAATCACATGCGCAAACATTCGTATACAGGCACACTCCCATACAGAAACACAGACAACAAAACACCCACACACCGAAACACACGCATACACCCGCACACACACACACAGCCTCAAGGGAATTGCTTATCACAAATGTTCTTCATACTATGACAAAAAAGAAAGGACAAATTAGGACATATTTTAGTTATTGAATATTTGATTAAAAATACATTGTTCGCCTAGCACGTACGTCATTCTAAGACATATGTCTCAAATAATATGTTAACGTTTGTTTTATTAATTCTTATTATTGTGATTTGTTCTTGTTGGGTTTGATTGTTCCATTGGTCATATCGATTCTCGTTGGGAGTTGTTGGAAGTTTACAACTAATAATGGTCACAAACAAAAATGTTTGTATACGTACTTATAGTTTTTAGTCACGTCCCAAAATTAAGGAGAGGGGTGGGGGTGGTGAGTATGTGAGTGTATGTGTGTGTGCATGGTGAGTGTGTGTGCGTTTTAGAACCACTGCATTTGAAGGAACTACAGCGTCTACATGGCCTAATTTTCACAATTCGGCTCTCTATATGTAATTGAAAAGGAATTTGGCAGACATTTCTCATTAAATCAATCAATGTTTGAATAATTAGTAAATATCTTATTGTCCTGGGAACGCCCCTTTTAAATCGCCAACATGTGACATCATCTAAAGAACAGACTAATGAACTAAATTCTGCAGATGACGCGTCATGAGGTAAGCCAATGAATTGTCAATCACATGTCAATCACTCTGCCGATTACGGACCCTAAATGCGGGTGGCGCGTAAATTGGCTGCTAAGTGAGATTTGGCATCAGAAAATTAGTCTTAAAGGCATAGGCGCCGGAAGAGGGGGGGGGGGGGGGGGGGGGGGGGCAGGGGGGCGGCCGCCCCCCCCCCCCCCCCCCCCCCCCCCACAATCCAAAAAGTGGGGGGGCAAAACGCGTTTTTGCCCCCCCAAAACCCCCCCCCTCCCCCTCGAAAAAAAAAGAAAAGAAAGAAAGAAAGGAAAAGGAAAAGAAAACATTAAATCTATCAGCCAATACTTGTAAATTCTAACGTTTAAAAACTAAGTTATACATCCATTAAACGTTTTCGCTGCGCGCTTGGATCATGTTTTTATGCACCAGATTGCACAATTTCACGTCAAACAATGCAAAAGCCCCCTACCGTGGGAGGGTGGACTCCGCTCAGTCACTTCGCTCCCTCGGGCTTGGTCGCTTTATCCTCGCAATGTCTCACTCGCACCTCTAGCTCAAAGTTGGCGACTATGTGAGTGTGGTTGGGCATGAGCCCCTAAACACATAAATCGTGAGCCCCCTTAGGGTTTTGCCCCCCCCCCCCAATCCAAAACTGCTTCCGGCGCGCCTGCTTAAAGGAACTTAGTAACATTGTCCAAATCCTCAAAATATAATTTTAATTCTAGCGGTTCCCTTAAACCTTGTTGTATTCGAATTAACAATGAAATCACGGGACAGGTTTCGGTTTTTTAAATTTACCTTCGTTACAAACATATGTATAATTGAAGTATTCAGATAAGAAAAAACTCCGGGCGAGTTTTTCTTCCGTGTACAAAGTGAGTGCAGTGATTACTGAATATCACTTTGCATTATCGCTCATCACTTGGCCATCAAATGTCCATTTGACTTGATATTTTCACACAATACTCTGTGGACATATGAGATAACATCAATATACATTGCTTCAACCATTCATCACTTTTTGCACATGTCAACAAGGTTACTAGATCCCTTTAAATCACTACCGTGTTTTTTTTTTCATGGATTTTTTTGTTGGCAGACCTTTTTTTTAAGTCATCAATTATGGAATAAGTGTCAAAGTACATTTTATTGTTTATGTCCTTTAAGGAAGTACGTCGTCTAGATGGACTAATGTCTACAATTAAGTTCTCTATATATAATTTTCTTTAAGAAAACAAGTTGGCAGGCATTTGACATGACATCAATACATTTTGGGGTATTTAGTAAATATTATAGTTGTCCTGGGAATGTCCCTTTTCACCACCAACATCAATTATGTTGCCCTCTATTTGTATGACGTCATCTAAATAACTTCGTCCCATATTCTTTGTACACAGCGCCTCTCTAAATGGCGTAAGCCGTCAATTATCGACGGAAGCAGTTAATGTCAATCGCGCTGCTGATTAAATGTGGGTGGGGCGCAGATTGTCTGCTAAGTGAGATTTGGCATCAGAAATTCAGCCTAAAACCAATGTTGTGTTTATTTTCATAAAGTGTTATTCTGCAGACTTAGTTTACAATTGATCAACTGTGGAATGAGTGCCAAAATACGTTGTATTATGCAGTTCCTTTAGCCGCTATATCCATAATGTTTTGGTACTATTATAAGTAGTACTGTTATAACTAGTAGGATTAAGACGATTAAAGGGATCTAGTAACTTTGTTGACATGTGCAAAAAGTGATGAATGGTTGATGCAATGTATATTACTGCTATCTCATATGTCCACAGGGTATTGTGTGAAAATTTCAAGTCAAATGGACATGGCATGGCCAAGTAGTGAGCGAGAATGCAAAGTGATATTCAATAACTCACTGCACTCACTTTGTACACAGAAGAAAAACTCGCCCGGAGTTTTTCTTATCTGAATACTTCGATCGTACATATCTTTGTAACGAAAGGGAAATTTGAAAAACCGAAACCTGTCCCATGATTTTATTGTTAACACGAATACAACAAAGTATGAGGGAGCCGCTAGAATGAAAAATGTATTTTGAGGATTTTGACAATGTTACTAAGTCCCTTTAAAGTCACTATAGTAAACAGCCGGTATAAACATTTGCACCGTTTTGATATTATGTCTACACGGAACAGACCGAATAATAGCCATAAAGAATATGATAATTATATGATATAACAATTACATAATTGTATGACCGTTACAAAATGTTGGTGCACGAAATGTACTTTTTTGGGGGTAATGACAAACTAAGTATCATGTTGGAAAGAACATACAATTTGTATGACATAACAATCTTTATTTTATTAAAATCGGTTTCAAAACAGCTGCAATATAAATTATAGTAACATTATATATTCAATAGAAATTAAACTGGGATGAAAGGTTTATTCGATGATTTTAGAATAACAGGACAAAAAGGTTTACAATTAGCGGAAATGTACAAAAGATGTTTTAAACAGTTGGTGATGATCTCTCTATTTAATTTAATATTTTAACAAAACACAACATTAACAATTTTGTATTAAAATGGGTTAAACCAATTAATTTTTGTAGAGCAATTCGAGGTTTAACGGATCTTTTTGAATTATAACAAGCTTTTTTACCCAGCCATTTATAATTTGAATGGCTTTCGAGCGTGCTGGACTTATAATAATTGGTTTATAATGTAATGGAACAGGTTTTGGTTCCTAAAATTATCGTTGACCAAAACTGTATCCTGTATACCAAAACACAACTTTTTAACTTTGATAGCAAATTGAAGCGTAAGTCACAAAAACTTTGTTACATATTGATTGAAATGCAGCTTTTTGTTTACATATTTGAAATATAACTATGTAGATGAAAAAATACGGTTTTTATACAAGTACTTGAAAGAGTTCTCAAACACATATTTTTAGTCGAGTACAAAATACTTACATTTTACATTGTAAAGCATTGACCCAAATGGAACATGCAAATATTAACAGATATTTACACCAGGTTGATAAAAAACAAAACAAGTTAAAACAAATGGAATAAGACTTTACACCGTGTTGTTATGTTAAAAAAAAGATACTCCACAAATTTTTCTTGTTTTCATTCATTGTTTCCCTATCTTTCAATTACTAATCCCTTTTTATGAACGACACTATGAATCCCAATACAAATTTTCCTAATATAATAACCCTACCAGAAATAACTTGTCACAGTGTTAACACAGTGTTGGTGGACGGGTCATAGTAGTAGAAAGTTGAAATCACATTTTTCTAGCAAACTCAAATAAAACACAATTTTGGAATCCCTTTTACAAACTAGGTAGGCTCAGTAAAATAGATGTGTTTGTATGTGAACTAATGTGAACTAATTAGGGATCCATATTCATCATAATCTTGTAAAGAACCGATTTCGATCAAACACAGTTAATTTTTGTTTTGTTATGAAATAAAAGCCTTCTTTTATTGTTTATTTTACCGCCTTATAGAGTACATATGATATGACGTCATACAAATCGATTTTTTTTTAATTTGAACTTCATTTTCCAAAACAACCTACCAAATAATGTCCAAATACTGTTTTGACTGAGTATTTGCTGAGATATGCCTATCCGAATGAATGTTACTTTAAATCGGCAATCGTTGTTAAAGTGCTCTGGTTCATAGAGTTATTAACCATAGCACTATAACACTAATTGCCTATTGGACAAGACAAATTATTCGGTTGGGCATATCTCAGCAAAACATATTCAACGGATTTTCGGTATTTGGACAATATTTTGTATGCTCTTTCGGAAAATGAATTTCAAATTTAAAAATAAAAAAAATAGAGTTTTGATTACATCACACTTAACCACTGTATTAACCAAAACTGTTCTGTCCGTTTCACTTTATAATCCCAACCACATATCAATACTAACATAATTTGTAATAATAAACACATATTTACAATGTACAATACACTAGCTATGATACAAAACATTTGGTAAGAAACAACCTCTTTGTAAAACGTTTAAAATGTATATCCTTTACAGTCAAGTCATATTTGTATAATACATGGAGGTTTTCCCTCTCATTTTTCGCACGTATGGAATTCAAATTAATACTAGGAGCAAACGAATTCGAGTGATTTGCGATCGCTGTAACAAATCAGCCTTCGAATTTATTTATAATCGTTAACAGTCACTTTCGGAGCAAACCAAATTGCACGATTTTCATTCGATTTGACACAGAGAGAAAACTTTGTATCCATGGTAATTTAAATTGGCATTTCGTGTCCGCTGACGTCTCTTCGGGCATTCGAATTAGCTGCCCATTCGCGAATTCGATTGTCCATAAATGAACTTACGTGTATAAACACGTAGTCCAATACAAGGAATTTGAGTCAACTTATTCTAAATTTGAAAGACCGAAGCAAACGTTTCGATTCACAAATTATGAGGTTGAGCGGGAAAACCTATACTAGATAATCCATGTACATTATGAATATCTGAGTTGTCAAAATGCCTGTTATTAAAACACCAAAGCAATCGTGTCTTACCCGCCTGTACATCAAACTAAATATATAAAACAAATTAAGCAATGGCGTTTAAAGTGATCCAGGTAAAGTGTCTAACTCAACGAAAAATACTTGGAGCTTCCTCGTTTCTCTTCTGCCGTGTTATTTAGCTTATGGTAAGAGGAGAATAAAATAGTATTAGATTTGTTCAAATGTCCCTTTAGTATGAAGATACTTTTCATTGAAAATCATTATTTCAAAAGCGTTAGCAACGCTTTTGATAACAAGTACAATTGCCGTAGCTTATCACGTCCGGCCAGCGCCTGTGGGATACCTGCCCGACCCAATTGAACGTTGAGCCGAGCGCGCGCAAATTCCTTGAATTCTGTACCGTCTGTAAACATGCACGGGTGCGGATATCGTCAAAAGGATGATTATTACTGCGAAAAATCTACGGCAGGTCATCAGTATTCGGTGATAAAATATGAACTCAATAATTGTTTTTTTTCACGAGGTAAACAGTGTTTGTTTTCTTTCAAAGTTTCACAACTCTTTCAATTGTATTTTACAATGATATTGATATAGGATTGAAGTCTCAACTCTCATTTTGTGCAATATCTGACACTTTTCAGTGATCACTTTAACAAAGATGGTATATTATGACGTGATCACACATTTTAACCGCACTAATAAGATTATTGAATTACACAGCAAAAGCTATCCAATAGTTTTTACGTAAATTAATTCATGTCTCTATACCAATGATTGTATAGCGGGTAAACAATATTATTTTGTCACTAAACGTTTTTGGTATGAAGTTATACACTTCTGAGTTTAGCTCTCTCATGATATTTGTTATTATACCACCATATGTTCGCAAAATAATATTATTTTATGCATTCGAAAGATGGACATCGTATTGAATACGCATACATATTATGAAAACATCATTTGTCATAGGGTACGACCACCCAAAAATACAATTCTTATAAATGAAAGGTAATAGCTTTAGTAGTCCATTCCAACAACATGTTCACACAAATATGTATCCAGAAAAAAAAATATATAACACGATAAAGCATCACCATTCGAAAGCATGCGTTCATTGATGTGCATGTACGAAGACTACTTTGTCCAGACCGAACAAATCGTCCGTGATTATATTGTCTCTAAACGTACGCAAGAATAGCATTGGTGCACTTGCAAATGTTTTGCCCATAAGGAACCACGAAAAAATAGTAGTTCCTTAAATGGTGGTAATTAATGTCCTTGTTTATGAAATACACAACCCTTTGCAAAATGGTGGGTTATTTTTGGTAATCACAAAAGGGTACTAATACATGTACTTATGTGTTGTTCTTTGTCTGGTTGTCCCCTTTTGAACATTAACATCAGAATCCCAAGAATTCGGAATATCACAAACTGAAATAACAACCTGTACAATATAATCGCTGCCGGCTACTTTGTCTGATAAAACACAAATGTATGTAAAGCATTATAATATATATTTCAATAATGTTAGCTGTTGTATAATATATGCCAATATTCAGTACAGTACCACCACCCAACAAATAATATGCTCATACATGCAAGTTAGCATCTTTAGTTTTCCATTCCATTAACAAGCTCACACAAATATGTTTTCAGAAACAAATATATAATTGGAACACGCATCACCATTCTAAAGCATGTGTTCATGGATTTGAATGAACGGGACTTATTTGTCCAGAGCAAACGAATTGCCCGGGATTCTATTATCTCCAAACGTACGCGTGAATAGCATTGGCGCTTTTGCAAATTTTGGAAATAGTAGTGGTTCCATAAGTGTTGTAAATGAATTGCTTTGCCTTGTTTCTTTTAAAGGTGTAGGCGTATCATGTTCTGACATATTTGTTTACATATTTATACATGTTCATCTGAATATCCGTACAACGCATAGTTATATACATTTTACTGCGCAAACCAAAATTTATGAAATTTCCTCAAAAACTAAAAAGGTTAAAAATCCCACCAAGAATCATCAATAGTATCCAATACCCGCTAAGAATGTTTAAAGGTTAACAGTAATTTACAAATATTGTATAAACCCTCTAATATTCCACCTTATTCATACGTATATACCTTCTTTGTACACTCCATTATAAGTATACTAACTTGTAAATTGTACATGCCAATGCAACAAACCCGTAAGCATGTACACACTATAATCCCATGATAAGTACCGTTCTCTAAGAATTGAATATTACCACTCGGTATAATGTGTCATTTCCAATTTATATTCCATCCTACGGATATAATATAAATACATACCATGTATATGTTATTTTCATAAATGAATATAATTCTTACAAACGATTGTATCAATGTGTTAACTAGTAAATACTTTAATGACCAAATTCTAAACGATATTTTCACAATAGCGAAATGTACTCTCACCAGCCACAACGGATAGCCTAATGTATCAGTAACATTGACACACTGTTGTGCATCATGAGTTGTGTATTCAAGTATAGAGCAATCTCTTCACTATTGATTTTTCTTTGCAATTGTCTACTTTTTAAATATAATACATTAATCAACCATAAATTATAGTATTGTGATAACATGGAAACATATCACCAATAGAGAACATTTGGCTTAGTGTTTGATATATACTGTATTCCATTACGTTGCATTTGAAATCTGACAAAAAAATGAGAATATGGGACTCTTGAATTATTATGAAAAAAATACAGCCAAGTAAAATCCTGTTAACCCTGTAAAAACATTGTATTTAATGATGTACTAATATAATGATATATGTATGCGGTACTTATTATAAACACGAACAAAAGTGCATCATTCATAGAAATAGATCTACGCCCCGATCTACGCCTAGTAGCATGTATGCACAATTAGATTTATTTTGGGAAGCTGAATATCAAATAATCAATAGCACTCACATACAAGCACACCTCTTCATGAATATATGAAACAAACGCACATATATGTACATTTACAGACACGACAGTTTGTTAAACCAGAGAGATGGGAGGAACCTCCCATCCCTCTGGTTAAACATAACACAAGCCTGTGGTAAGTAATATATAATTGGAATTGCTGCGGCGTTAATGTATTGTTGTATTGTGGGTTCAATTGTCACCAAGATCTGGAAACATACATAATGTATATTCAATTTTTGTTCATCCAAATTAATAACGCATGCCGTGTTTGTTAAAGTTTATGACAATCATATGAATATATGTAAATGTAAAAGGCACGCTTATAGCGCATTCTCTTTCACACAATATGTGTCAATGTGAACATAACATAATGTGAATATTGGAGAAGTAGTATGTTGTCCGTGCTGGTCGTGCGGGACCAGTATGGACACTGTACTTTTCCCCCCTTTTTTTGACTGATTCTACACTCTACGCGTTCGGGCCAGTGACATGTTCTTCCATGTTGACATTGCTGTGTTTAAGTAGAGCAATTATGTTCTTCTCAATTTTCTTCAAGTCTGATCGGATTTGGGCGATGTCATCCTTCCTCTTTGCGCCTTCCTCGTCCATTCGTCCGTTCATCCTCTCGTTCATCGAATCGACCTTCCCATCGATCGTCTTCATGCGATACTTCATTTTCCCTAACACCTGACCCGTTGTTACATTATCAACCTTCACCTTGCCCTATTATGGAGAGGGGGAAAGGATATGCAAATAACGATCATACAAACTGATTGTGGATAGCTGTGCACGTCTCTGGACGCTTGCGGCGCTTAAACAAAATAATTATTAAATAGATATGTTTTTAGCAAAGTTAATTTTAGTATAAGTTTATTATGTCATAAAATTGTGTTGAGTTTCTGGGTTATTAACCCTTTGCCTATGAAAGACTGTTGAGGCATAACTTTAAGGTGATTGCAAAATATATCAAACAGGTTAACTCTTGCATACGGAACCTGGTGGACCCAGTGATAACTGCATAGTAATTGCAAAATCTAGTAGTTAAAATTAGTCGAAAGTTAATTGTAAATTAGCTGCTACAAAAACTATTCTGACAATTGGGATATAGATGTAACCACATCAAATTAACTTCTGTCATGTCTCTAATTATGTAATATCGTAGGCTATCTAAAAGTATACAGTTAAAAAAAAAAGCATGGACTGTGTAATTAGTTCATACAACATGAAATCACATTGTCCCTCCTCATATAAGATGAACAAGATAACAAGTGACTACAGACAACTTACCTGTTTTGCCTTGTCTCTGGCGATGGCAATTGCATTGCGAAGCACGTCCATATCACCCATAAGGTATCGGTGACATCGTATGAATAGGGACCATGATTCCTTGTTCATATTAAAGCGTTTCTTTTGAACCACGATTGATTGCAAGAGGCGGACCATACGGAAGAAAATAGACTGCTCAAGCTCCAGAACTAAATGCACCTAAATCGGATTACGGAAAATATTACATAGATGTAAGGTAGCAGAAAACACACACGAAACATAATTCTACCCCTTAGAGTGATCTCCCGTTTTAGTAATTATGTTGTATAATCCACTGCACCGAATACAACACAAACAACTTCAGCGGGGTCTAGGAAGCGGATTTAAAAATTTAAAAAGGGCTTGGGGATGCCCAGCTGAGTAAGAAACATAGTTTTCTGAGATTAGTGAGATCAAAAGAGGGTCTTGAAAGCCGATGAATTTACATTTGAAACAGGGTCTTAAGAGTTAATAAGCCAAACGAGAAATATTGTATTGGGAGCTGACTAGATAACAAGCCTCGGCTTCTGTTCCTTGATACATCAAATGACGAACAGACTACCGATCGAAATCGACCTCTAGGCAGTGGTAGGAAGGCGTTGGAGCAAAACATGACCTCGCGAATTCATGGATCTATTGAGCGGCCACTTTTTTGTCATATATATCAGCTTTTTTCACTCACATGTCTGAAAGGGCGGGAATTGGTCTGCTTGAAAAAATATGAGCCTCTTACTATAATGTTTTATAAGAGCTGCAGCAAATGCTTCCGAAAAAAGGTTTGTTTTTGCGAAGCGGCAGATTTTCCAATAAAAGCGAGTAAACATCTCTCCTACTATGAAATTAAATCATGTCCATAGAATTGCCAATGATACTGTTAATTGCATCATACGATATTAGTTTACCTGCATCCTTAGGCGGTGAAGCTTTGCATTTTCTTGGATCGAGTGAATGTCGTCTACAGCAAGGCCAACCTATGGCATAAAGTAATGTTGTAACACATTAAACACATTGCCACTCTTTAATTGAGTAATACATACATTTACATACAGTGGGTGAACATGAATACAGCAACATTAATAAAATCGGAACTTCCACCCAATATTAAGTAAGCTCTCTAATGCCCGTCAGTCACACACACACAGACTGTCGCCCACTTGCTACCTACGGCGGATTGTCTGCAATGTCAGGACTTCAGGATATTGTACGCTGTCAACGGTATCTTTGACTGTGTAGCGGTCATGTACACGACGGGGCACGTATGGTGGCTTCCGGAGCAAAAGCAACATTAAGTCGCACGGCTCCCGTGCACATTTTCTTATCGCCAAAACTGCCGCAATACATGTCTCGTACGGTACTCTTACGGAAATCGCAAGATATTCTTCATAGCACTTTTAAAGCTTACAACTACCGTACGATTTGAGTTGCCCAAATTCTATTTCAAATTCGTACGATATTCGGACAAATGCTAATGGTTAGTGCTGGGCCTGTGTGGTGAAACTTGTGGTGCCCGTGTGATGCTTCTACGACGTGTTTCCATGATTAAGTCCAGTCACAATTGCACAATGTAGAGGCATGTTTAACTCCGCGTTATAATCTCCATTGCGTCGTATTGCGAGAGATAATGCTAAGGTACAGCAAAACACCTACGACGATGTCAACACTTACCAGAAGGTTCATGATGAGGATGGACATGATGACGAGAAATAGCGCGAACATGCCGTATGTGGTTCCCCGAAAGAAGACCGAGGAGAGGAAGAAACTCTCCTCACCATCGTACAGTGTGTTCTCCGTATCCAGGTAGTTCTGACTATGGAAGATGTCCCCAAAGTCCACCTCTCCGATCATCATCACGAACGTCTTCGCGAAAGAGTACTGGATCCGGTGGAACGGTTGCTATAAAGATAACAAACAAGAGTATATCATGACTGTACACAAAATACAATACTTATTATATTACATACAAAGGGGTATTCTAAAATCCGGTCGTAATGAAATGTAAACAACTGTTTAGTTAGACAGTACTAAAACGCAAGGTCGCGTCTAAGTCCTGTCTAAAAATATTAATATTAAATGAACTTTGGTATTCTGAAGTCTTAGTTATGTCCTGATTAAAGTGATCCCGGATATCGTCAAACGAATGATTATTACTGCGTCAAATTTACGGCAGGCCATAAGTATTCGGTGACAAAATATGCACTCAATATTATTTTTTCTTTCACTAGGTAAACAGTGTTGGTTTTCTGTCAATTTGTTTTATTTTATGACGTTATGCCGCGCGCGCTGCATACGATACACTGATTGAGCATGCGCAATTAATGATATAAATTTCACATAATCATGATGATATTTCACCTCGAGTAGTAAAATAATGTATTCATTATTTTGTACACCCATTATGTGATATTTGTAATAAGTCACTAAGCTCTGGCATTGTTCCTGACAAATTAGAGAAAGCACAAATTATTTCTCTATTTAAAACAGATAACCCATACAATATAGTAAATACATAGACCTATTGCACCTATTCCAATTTTGTCTAAGTTAGAAAGGTTAATGTATGACAGACCTTATGATTTTTTGACTAAAAATCAATTTACTAATTCCTGAGCAATTTGGATTCCGTAAAAATCATTCTTCTTCTCTAAGCGTAATTAATTGTACTGACATTATATTACAAAATATGGACAGGGGAAATGTTTCCTGTTGAGTTTGTATGGATATATCAAGGGCGTTTGACACCATCGACCACCATATTCTTCTCAACATATTAAAATTGTATGGACTTAGGTGTTTACCATTTATATCGTGGTTCCGAAATTATTTATTAAATGTGACCACCATCAAACCACAAACAGCTTGACCAGAATGAGTTTAGACTTGTGTTTATAGTTGGAAAGAGTAGACTCTTAACTTTAATATGATATATAACTTATTAAATTTGGACCAGTATAACCTATTAAAAAAGCGATTAAAAGTAGAAAAGTTAGTCCTTTTTTACAGAGAAGGATACAACGGGCTCTAAAGATTAGGGCCACCCAGGCGCGCAGTGCGGAGGAGCTTTATTACTGCTTATAACTCCACTTTTGCTTCGTTTAAGACTCAAAATGTTAACAGTCGATAGATAAAATAGTATACTTTCATGTAAAGTAAAGTTTAGCATTTTATTTGTTTTACATAATTTATACATTTTACTTATAACACACAAACGTGTCTGGCGACTTTATGTGGGTTTGAGGAAAGAGGGTCACAAATAGAAAACAATATGTGGTGGTAGATGGTGTCGAATCCAAATGTGCAAATGTAGATATTGGGATCGCACAAGGTTTGTTCTAGGACCTCTCTTATGTTTTATTTATATTAATGATGTAGTTAATTCCTCTTAATTGTTGAAATGTTTACTCTTTGCTGTCGATACAGTTGTATTATATTCAAATAAAGATGTATCATTATAAATATATACCAATAATCAAGAAAGTTGTTTTTAAATGTCACTAAACCAAGTATATTATATTTCGTTATACATTCCACATGATGTAAATCCAATATAAATTAATACTATTACTATAGAAAGAAATGAGACAATTACTTTCCTAGGTATTAGTATTCAGTCATGAATCATTAGATTGGATATATCATATTATGAACATTTCATCTAAACTATCTATAAGTATTGGAGTATTGTATATATTGAAAACCTTTTTACCTTCTAAGTATTACTTTATATTTATAATGCACTTATCTTACCACACTTAAAATATTGTAATCAAATTTGGGTCAATTCAGATAAAGTACACACTAATAGATACTTTTACTCCAGAAACGTGCCATACGTGTTATTTCAAATAGTCATTATGTAAGTCATTCTCTTCATATTGTTGTACAATTGCAAACTCTTTCATTGCCGTATCTTGTGAAACTCAATATTCTTATTGTTATGTTTAAATTAGACAGAGGTATAATTTTTCCAGAAATATGTAATATTATGTTTAAACTAATCATTTGATTCATACCCATCTCACTCGGAATTGTCCAAATTTGCGCAAACCAATTACTCACTTAAGAATCAGAACCCATTATATTAGTTTTACTTAGTAAATAACTCAAATCTAGCACCACTCTTACTCGTTTTAAAACCCTACTCAAACGCCTTGCGTTTCATGAGCTTTCATCCATAACTGACTAGATCTCTCCCCTTTCTCCCTCTCTCTTTCCTATCCTGTGTGAATCTGTATGATTGTGATATGTAAACCTAGTAAGCCACTGCTATATACTGCTCTTGATGTATTTTATTTGTAAATGTCTATATATTGGGGTCTCAAATACAAGCTGGTGCTTCAATTATATATGTACATTTATTTTGTGATATTTTGTATTTTACTTTTAGCCGAATAAATTAAATTCAATTAAACTCAATGTCCAATCTTTGCAAGCTGTTCTTCACCGATTATAAATCTTGAAATTGTGACGCACCCAGGAGCGTGCTTTACTCCAACATCTTTTTAAATATCGATACGATGTCTCTTGCTGAAAAGGAGTAGATGTTAGCGACCGGAGTAAGATTTCCGCCGGCCTCATGTGAGGTCAAACTATTGTGTGATTGTGGGAGTTGACAAGAATGCGACTACTCAGAGGGGAATCATTCTAATTCAGATGCCCTTGATTTTATAGTGTACCCCCACAGGGATTCTAAACCGAAAAACCATCACCACTATTTTGTTTAAAGAACAAATACGTAAATACACATTACAGGTTTGTTATGATATCCTTATTCGTATTATTTTGCACAAGCTATGGCTATAACTAATTGTTATAAAAAAAAAAATAACAATGTTCTGAGAACACATGTCGTACCTGGTTCATAAGTAGTGTGTAGAATGCCATTGAAAATGCAATGAGGAAGAGAACCAGAATAGTCGCGAACTTCAGGAATGTCTGTAGTATATCTGTAAGCACAATGTAGACACACATATGACGTATGCTCCTTCTTAAACATATACAACTGCTTTAATTGATGTTTGTTTATTTTAACAAGTAAGAAATATTGCATTGTCATGATTGTGATCGTCGATTTATCATGCATTATTTAATTTATTTTAAAATATCAAGCTTGCTCTAAGGCGCTAGTCTGTCCTGGTCATATTATATATTTCATATCAATTACGCCCCACGTTTCCATTCCTTGCGTATGGCATTGTCTCACCTATGAACATAATGACGTAGATCCCCAGGGTGGATATACGACGAAAGAACAAGATGAGGTTGATCCAGGCTAGGAACACAGCGATGGCTCCGCACTGCCACTGCCAGTCCTACACAGGTGAGCAAGTGTTGTAATAAATGGCATAAATGATAAGTAAAGACCACGATGCAGACTTCATGGAAATGTGAACCTGCCACAAACACCGATTGCCAACAAAATGTTCCTTCGGCAGAGTTATAATCCGTACTTCCAGTACTTCCGCCGTCTTTTCAATTGTGTTTAAGTATAAATGGGATATTAGGTATATGACAACATTTGTTATTTCGTACCTGATATGGACCGGTTACATTATTATTATAATAATAAAAGTAGTGTGATGGTAGTTGTGGTATTCTGCAAAGTATTGCTTCGTAGACATAGAAAACGTCTTACCAGTCGCAGGCTAATCCCGTGATAGTACTGTTCTCCACTCAGCGGCATCACTAAC
Organism: Echinarachnius parma; assembly: GCA_037951105.1. Taxonomy (NCBI): domain Eukaryota; kingdom Metazoa; phylum Echinodermata; class Echinoidea; order Clypeasteroida; family Echinarachniidae; genus Echinarachnius; species Echinarachnius parma. The sequence continues at coordinate 105,041 of JBAMJV010012408.1, read as the reverse complement.
AACATGGCGGTGACGTACAGAATCCACTCCAGCAGGTTACCGAGCGTCAAGTACGATTTCCTCTGAATATACATCTGCACCAACTATAAGAGGACAATCAATATCAGGTAGAATTTTGATTGTAGATAGTTTGACTTAACCTCGGATGATTTTCTGTTAATTCTCACACGATGATGGAGTTAGATATTTCTCGACCACAAAGTATTCCGCTTCGATAGTTCATATATGCTATTCTACTTCAATTGGAGCGCTTTACTTTCTGAGACTGCAAGAAGACGACTTTCAGGTCTGCCTCCTACCAACCCTCACGGAGGAAGTTAATAATATGGCCTAAGGAGCTCATTGCAACAATTATAATACATGTAATTTATCTTTGTAATGAAGATACCACTTGCGGGCGGATGCAGGATCAAAATGTATTAAGTTTGCAGAGTGCCCAGGAAAGTTATTTGCAGCAGAACAATGTTTTAGTTTTCTCTACTTTTCGTGATCGGATCGAAGCGCACCTCGGCGGACGAGTATCGAGCGGGATGGAGCCCACCAGAACCCCGCCAAGTATAAGCGGTATCGTGAATACCCAAGTATCTAAATATAAGTCTCCTCATTTGCACTATGTTCTATTATTGTGTGTCTATAATATGACCTTTCAAACGTAGGTACCCTTTTAAATAATAAGATTGGCATTCCACTAAAATATTATGTTTCATTTGGTTACTGTATTATTGTTGTTTGTGGCATTTACAGAGGTGAGTCAGGCTGGTTAGATGGTGGTTGTGGTGGTCTAGTTTGAGTTGACCTGACCAGTTGGCATTGAACCAAAGTGTATTAACTATACAAAAAAGGCGGACTATTAAATCATTCCACCTCCGTGTATGTTTACATGGAAGCTATTATCCAAGTAGATGTCTGGCGGATGACCCAAACTACAATTGGTAGGATTGTATATAATATCTATATAAATGGGTCGTGGGTTGCACAAAACAAACATAATAATTCCTCTTAAAGGGGTAGTTTAGTTTTGGTAAGGCTGAACTTAAGTAGCTAAAACCTGCACAGTAACATTATAAACTAATAGTTATAACTCCACCATGCTCGAAAGGTATACAAAATTACAAACGACTAAGTAAAAAGCCTGTTATCATTCAAAAAGAGCCATTCAAACACAAGAGGGCGCTTTTTTAAAAGGCATTGGTTTCAACCATTTTTCATACAAAATTATGCATGTGATGTTTTATTGATATAATGATTAAATAACGAGATCATCAACAACTATTTAAAAAACGCTTTTGAAAGTTTTTGAAAAAGTGCAAGCATTTTAATTTTTTTTTCTAAAAATCATCTAATTATTTGGGCCCCAAATAATTATAAGATCAGATATATTTATTGATATTTCAGCCGTTTCTGGGTCGATTTTGACCAAATAAAGTTTATTCTGCCATTAAAATTGCATGTTCTCTCAAATTCGACATTCAGTTTTTCATTACCTCACAAACAAATTGTGATGTGCAGCGCCCTCTCTACCAAAACTAAACTACCCCTTTAAGACACTATTTCACTCAATGGCTACTTAGTATTGATCATGTGTAGAGCATTCAAGAGGAACAAAATCAACAGTACTGTAACATTAAAACACTTATTTCGAATAACACGACTACCAGAAACTGGAGATCTGAAGTTAAAATGTTTTACCGGAATATTCACATTTTCTACAAAATGTCACCAATTTTGTTTATTCATTATTTTAAAACAAAGACAAACACACACAATAAATATAAACGGCTTAATACGATACCATCAAGATTATACGTTCTACATGTCATTGCCTGTGTTGCCTATATCTACCAATATTGCCACAACACCTATAACGTGCCATGGTGTTCAGGTAAATACGACCACTAACCTCTCTAACCAGATTACAAAAACTAAGAACGAATACGATCCCGTCGCCGATTCGCCCAAAGAAGAACAGCGTATTCTCGTGAAACCCTTCGATCCACCGTTTCTCGCCGTCCGCATACCATGAGACTCCAGAAGACTCGTTGACATGGCGTACATAGTAGCTGGGAGGACTAACAACCACGTAACCGGTCAGCACAACGACGAAAAGAAAGTAGAAAAGGAGTGAGGTCCAGAAAACGTTCCGTCCTGTCCTGTTCCACTTGTGACTGAGGAGACTAGATACGAGAGGATGTCCTAGGAGTTCTACTCGCTCGGCGGTCACCTGTATGGGAAAATGTAATAAAGAGAATGGAGGTGTCACATGAGAAAGTCCGGTATCAGCAAAGTCAATACACATAATATTTGTATAAATTGATATTTCCGAACTTCAATCATGAACACACAGTATTGTAGAATTATTCTAAATGATGGGTGAAAGTTTCGAATGAAACATTGCTTACCTAATGAAAAGAGATATCATATTTGTGTTCCCGATCGTTCGCGCGAAGTATACAAACTCGTATTTTAAATAGTAAGCAAATAATTACCGTTGCTGAAAATTATAGGACAAACTATCACTTCCGAGGCGATCTGGATGTAACTATCTGCCCGAAGTGAAGCTGAGGAAAGATAGCGTATACATTCAGATCGCCGAGGAAGTGATAGTTTGCCACCGCCTGAAACCAAAATGTGATTATTTGCTTTATATTCCACATTAATTATTTATTATTTATCACAAACGACATATAACTAACACACAGGGCTAAAGAGTTTGGAATATTGAGCAATTGGTCGAGTCTTTTTGTTTTAATTTCGTCAATTGTTCACCAGAACATGATTTATGATTAAAAGTCAAAGACGCTTAAACCATTGTCTATCAGCGTAGGCGCGCGTGAACGTTGCACACCAGCGCGCTCCCTTACTGCACACGAACGCGCACATGCGTACTTGCGCGCGAACAATTGGAGATAGTACACAGTGCAACACACTTTCACAAAGATAGTAGTGAGTGCGACGCAATTTCACCAAAGATAATATACAGTGTAACGAACTTTTCTTCTCCCATCAATGATGGGCAAAATTGTGGGCATCACGTGATTAACTTTTGACTAATCGTAGAGCAAGATTTTTAGTATGTGGAATATAATGATATATGCAATGATTTCGACACAATTCATGAAAGCTATCCTTTTGTTATAAAAAAATGTTAAACAAGAGGCTTTTAATAGCTGTTCATGATTTCTCTACTAAAATCATATTTAAACAGATAATCACATGTACATGTTACAAATAAAACATTGTTGAAACCAATGACTTTCTAGAAAGCGCCCTCTTGAGTTTAAACCACTGGCTGAGATCTGAAATGTTTGAAACGTATGTTGGGGTGATGCGAGGGAGCGAAGCGATCGATCTCTCTGTCGTTCTGTTCCACCTTAACCCTAATAAGGCCTGGGGGGGGGGGGGCATAATGCCCCCCCCCCCCCCCCTCCTCCGCGATTGTGTTTATTACTAAAAAAACGCGGTAAGATGACGCGCCGCTGCTTGGTGACTTTTTTTCTTTTGGGTATTGCGCATATTTTAAAATAAACAATTTGAAAATCGGACCTACCGTTACGAAGTCACGTGACCCTTTGTGTATGCATGTCAGCCCGAAAATCGCTCAATTTCGTGATTTGTGTACAAAACATATGGAAATATAATTTTTCGTAAAAAGAGGTATTTCATTGGTTATTTGGTCTTGTTTACATTTCATATGTTTGTTTTGGAGTTCAAAATAGTTGAATTATAGTTAGAAATAAAGTAAACAACAAAAACAATACAATACAACAGTTAAAAAAACAAAGAAATACATAAGAAATTATAAAAACAATAGAAAACATAAGGAAGAACCTGGCTCTTCAAAATTTGTTTGTCGTATTATTATTCTAAATGCTCTAAATAATATATGTAGTGAAAACCAATGTTTAATTATAAATAATATATGGGTAAAAATATTAATTTTATGACCTTATTTGCATAAATTACCATAAATATGCAAATTAATACATTAAAAAAAAAAATTTAATTACCATTGTATTCTATACACTTCACTCATCGTGCGTGCAAATTTTCACGGCGATCGGGCGCTCTCTCCCCCCCCCCCCCCCCCCCGGCCTGCTGACGACCTCAAATAGCCCGGCCTTGTTAGGGTTAAAGAGAAGCGATTGATCGAAACTGGATTAGAGTAACACAAACATAATGTAGATGCTATTGATTCGAAGTTTATGTTCAACGCCAGAAGTATTGTTATGGTTTATACAAATTAATGTGGAGTCAGTTCCTGGAAGTATCCGGTTGATACGGCTATTTAACTTATTTTATTTTTGTACTGGAAGTATTAAAGAACAATGAAATCCAGACAAATTGTTGTATGCACTATAAGACGCTAAATATAATGAATAGTCTCTGAAAATTTGAGCACAATCGGTCAAGAAATAAGAAAACTATGGCTCTTTGAAAAGAGCCGTGTATTTCTTCGAGTGACTCCAATTGGCAACGCACTCTGGCAAAGTTGTGGACAACTCCCCATACATTTTGTACACAAAATTTCAGTTTTGTTAAATTTTCTCAAAATTTATGTTTACCCTTCGTTCGAGTTCAACATATGTATTGTAGAATGCTTTTATACATAACATATCATGAGTTGGGGGAATGGAAAAATGTGACTATGAAGAAAACTGTAAAAATGGGAACATTTGTGTACAAAACATATGGGGAGTTGTCCACACACTTATCAGAGTGCGTTGCCAATTTGAGTTCCCCATAGGAATAAATGGACATCTTCAAAGAGCCGTAGTTTTCTTGTTTCTTACCCGATTATGCTCTAACTTTCAGAGATTATTCTTCTTAATCTCTTCAAGACTATGGAAGCAACATTTTGCTTGGGTTTCATTGCCCTTTAATAGCCAAACCACGCATTCCCTGTGTACAAATGGACAGACCCTCTTTTGCAAGCCAAATTTCAAAAGTTGCGAGGTTATTGTCCTATATGAAAGAAAACGTCATTTAAAAGCATGCCTGAACACATTAGAGTTGAAATCTCTTTGACATGGAGATATAGACCTAAAAGTAATAAAGCGTCGTCCAACATTTAAGTGTGCATTATACGTGTATTCACCCGGTGAGAAAGTTCGCACACGGATTACACGAAGTACTACATCGCTATGCGTGGCCCCTACGTGACCCGCGCTAGCTACGTGTCCCGCGCATAAATAACAACGGCATAAGTGGATACTAAACAAAATAACAAAACCTCGCTTAAAGGGACAGTCCCTCTTTTACAAAACGTCTGAACAGTTTCCAGTTGAAAGATGGGGATGAAAAAATCAGATCGAACAGCCCTATAATTTGGATTCTGCAATTGAAAAACGAATGCGTCCCTCCATCAGACTATATATCGGTCAATAAAAGAGTTTAACTGAGTTAGCATTATATCACAACTATGTATTGTACTTATTCTTTTAAAGGTATTTTGAAGCTGATATTCGTTAAGGTATGTCACGGAAAACAATCTCAAAAATGAAGAATATGTAATTACATGTGGTGAGTTTAAGCGAGGCTTGGTTATTTTGCCTAGTGTGCGGTCATGCTATTCTTATTTGTGCATGGATCACGTAGCAAGCGCGGGTCACGGAGGGGCCACGCATAGCGTTGTGGTACTTCGTGGAATTTGTGCGCGAACTTCCTCACTGGGTGAATATACATATAATGCATAATAAACCGTCATCCAACGGTTTATTAGTTTTAGGTATATAAATCCACGAAAAAGAGATTTCAAGCCCTAATTTGTTTAGGCATGCTTTAAAATGACATTTTCTTTCAGATAAGACAATAACCTTGCAACTTTTAAAATTTGGCTAGCAAAAGAGGGAATGTCCCTTTAAGCAGATTGCTTGTTATCACATATTCTTCATTTTTGAGATATTGTTTTTCGTGACATACCATAACAAATGTCGGCTTCACGGTACCTATACCAGAATAAGTACAATATTGTTGTAATATTATGCTAAATCAGTTAAACTCCTTTATTGACGAATATAAAGTTTGATGGAGGGACGCATTCGTTTTTCATTCGTTTTTTCATTATTCAAATTACATTGCTATTCGATCTGATTTGTGTGTGTGTGTGTGTGTGTGTTACATTCATCCCCATCCGTCAACTGGAAACTGTTCAGACGTTTTGTAAAAGAGGAACTGTCCCTTTAAGATTGAGTGTATTCACGCACTAATAACGATTAATACGCACCACCTATTGGAAAAATGTTTATCAATTCCTACCTCTTAATAATCTTTACCTTGATAACGAACAACGCATACTATACTTTGGATTATGTGTTCAATATTTCAATATTTACCATGATCTTGAGCGGATGGTTCGATGCTATTTGTTGCGGCGAGGGCGAGTAACGGGTGGCCGATTTCTTAAGTCGTCCTTTGGCGTTATATGAACTATCCTTCTTGACCTTGACATTAACAGCTTCCTCACGGGCATTCATTTTTGCTCTTTGTTGTCTCTTTGCACGTGATATTTCCTTCGTTGTTTTGCCTCGTTTGCCTTTCCCTATTTAATCGGTTAAGATTTGAAAGACATTAAGTTAACAAAAACACTTCGAGGCCCCAACTTACGAATGTGTGCTGCATCATCACATTCAACGTTTAAGTAAGTACATTGTGAAAATTATTTTTAAAAAAGAAGTACACGCCTTCTGCTAGCACAATCTTAAAAGTGTCGATGCTACTGACTTATTCGAAAGAAAAAAAGTCTTCTTTAGAAAATAGTGCTTGAATTTGTTTTAAATTGCAGCTCAGTCGGTAGAGCACCGGTCTAGCAATCCAGAGGTCTCAAGATCGCATCCTGTTGGAATGTTTTTTTTTGCTCTTTTTTAATCATATTATATTTCTGGTTAGTTTTGTTGAATATGTTTGAATTAATTATTTAAAGAAAAGCTGTATTACTTCGGTGATCCCTTACATATATCCCCAAGTTGATCCTTCATGTTTATGTAAGATTTATTATAGCGTTTGACCACTCGGCCAATGATAATTAAGGGATTTCAGGGACGAGCACCTGTCTAGAATTTGATATAGCTAAGTCGGTAGAGCACCGGTCTAGCAATCTGGAGATTTTGGGTTCGAATCCTGTTTGAATTCATTTTCATTTAATTTAATGTGAACATGAAGAGCAGTAGATGCGATCAAACGTCGTGCGCACTGAGTGGTAAGGGATAATATTGTAAATTTAGTTAAAGGGTACCACCACCCACAAATAATATTCTTGTAAATAAAAGGTAACATCTTTAATATTCCATTCCATGAATTAGTTATAAAAAATATGTTTCCCGAAAAAAAATATGTAATTGAAAACGCATCACCATTATAAAGCATGCGTTCATTTCGAAGACTGTGTGTAGAGCAAAAGTGTGCAGAGTGTGCGAATGTGTGCAGAGCGAACGAGTCTCCCGACGTACGCGTGAATAGCATCGGCGCACTCGCAAATGTTGGCCCGTATAGAACCAGTTCCGCAAGCGGTGGAACTTAATTGTTTTTTTTATGAATTACACAACCCTTTGCAACATGTTGGGTATTTATTATATATCACAAAACGGTACCAAAACATATATAAGTATGTGTTGTTCTTTGCCTGGTGGTCCCCTTTAATGTATGAACGCTCACAGTTGAATTGCGAAACTTTTTGTGAGGGGGTATACTTGTACATATTTACTCTTTATTTTATCAATATTATATCTCGTGAGTTGAGGATGTTGGTCCGCTGAACTGTGTGATCTTTTTTATTTATAGTATGTATATATCCATATACGAAGAGCTCAGTTCCAAAATGCGCTAAATCTTTTTCCCATACAAACTGATTTTACTATAATCAGTACATTGATAAGCGAGGTAGCTATCTAGAAATCAAGATTTAAGGACAAAATACACAATCAAACTCAAAATTAAGAACGTTCTCTTGTTTTATTCTCATAGACCTGTGTACAAAGTTGGACAAAAAAACCCTGCTTTCTTAAAAGTTGAAAAATGCGCCTTTTGGAATTAATCTATGTATATATCGACATGTGTGTCTGCACCAATCGGCATCCGATGTTTATGTACTAAGGATTATGATATCATTATATATTTTCAGTATCTTACTAATGGAACAGTATCTTATAAGCTGTTGTATATGCTCACCCTTGCCAGGATTCTGATTGTTCTCCATATCCCAGTGAGAGTACGAATCTTCTAAAAACTCATAGTAAAATTCCACCCATGGATCCTTAACTTCCTGGATTACCGTGATGGTTCTGCCATCAGTGACTGTGTAGGGTCCCGGGTTTCCCTTGTTGGCTGTGATGGCTGTGTCATCGTCCTGGTTTGGCTTGCTCGCTGTGATGCACTTATCCATCACACGTTCGGCTATGTCTGTTAAGAAAACAAACAATATCATAGTAATGTTGATATACATACGCTGCAAATATGTTAAGTATTGAGTAGCATTCTGCAATAAAAAAAAGAACACCCTTGATCTTTATAACAAAACAAAAGTATAAATATATATTTATCATTGTTAGCGTCGCTGGCGTATGTTATGAAGCCGCAGACCCATATGTAAATGTTAAGTTTGATACTGTATGAAATTGAACCACTAGATATCAGTTGAATGTGGTCTTCCAGAAGTCGACGGAGCTAAACTGGTTGTATACAAAAGAAAGTTATATGAGCCCAAGCACCACACTTTCGGACATAAGTCGCCGTGGATCTTTAGTACATAGAGCCTCAAAATCATACAAAATTGTTTCTGGGTGAAAATTTCAACTTTATGGGATTTGATACTTACATATTTTATCTACATTCTCTGAAAATTGCAGGTCCTAATTCGATTTTGTTATACCATAAATAATGATTTCGCTCGATGTGTGAGAATGCTTTTCTGTATGATGCAAAACATTAGAAGCGATTTTCTCAGTAGTTTCACAAAAGGCGAGGCTCTGGTCCACGTTATCAAATTGCATTTTTCAGGCCTTCAACAAACGTATATGTATCAAGTTATACATCATTTTAAAGCTGAAAACCTAGAGAATTCAAAACATTACAAATCTCAATTTTGATATTTCCGACAACTAACCGAAAGTGTTAGGGGCGGACACATATTGATATTGACAGTTATATGGCATTTGGTTAAAAACGACTGAATAAAGGAGTAAAATATTGATGACAGTACGAACGGTTCTGAGAGTTCCGACCTCGGATCCCCAACAGTGGCCCTATGAAAGTCAGGCCCTCGAACTCTATCTGTTTTGCCCGTTGAATAACAACCAACTGCCAGGGACGTAGTCTCCAAATGCCACCTTAAAGGAACTACAGCGTCTAGATGGCCTAATTTTCACAATTCGGCTCTCTATAAGTAATTTTTCCCGAAGAAAAGGAATTTAGCATTCATTTCTCATGAAATCAATCAATTTTGGGGTAATTAGTAAATATCTTATTGTCCTGGGAACGCCCCTTTTAAATCGCCAAAATGTGACGTCATCTAAAGACCGGACTAATGAACTAAATTCTGTAGATGACGCGTCATGACGTAAGCCAATGAATTGTCAATCGCACATCGATCACGCTGCCTATTCCGGACGCTAAATGTGGGTGGGGCGTAAATTGGCTGCTAGGTAAGATTTGGCATCAGGAAACTAGTCTTAAATCACTACTGTGTTTATTTTCATGGATTTTTCTTCGGCATACCTATGTTTCAAGTCATCAACTATGGAATAAGTGTCAACATACGTTGTATTCTGTAGGTCCTTTAATTGAAAGGTCAATAGCAAATTTAAAGAGCTACTCACACATTGGTCAACCACTCTATTATTAGTGTGTACATTCAAGCAATAGGGTGCTAAGCGTGCTAAGCGCGCTTGCACAACTTTAAGTGTAGAACAGGTCTGTGAAGTTAGTTCCTTATTCATTTACTTATTCAATGTGAAGTTAGTTCCTTATTCATTTTCTTATTCATTTCCTTATTCAATTATTACCCTAAAACGATGGCGATTGATCGGCGGCCACTTTAAAGAAGCCACTGGAACTATTATCTTGACCTTGACCCCTCAAGGTCATATGTAAAAATTGGTCAAACACGAGATTTTTTTTTTTTAAAGTCCCCGATCGTCCGGATTTTGGGTCCCCTGCCTGGCGCCCACCCTTCCGAGTTCAAAACCACCTTGACCTTCATCTTGACCCCTCAAGGTCATATGTCAAATTGGGGTCAAAATGAATAGTACACTTTCAGGACTCTTAAAGGTCGCGAATCTGTAAAATGTTGGTACGATTGATCGGCGGTCACTTCAAAGAAGCCATTGACACTATGACCTTGACCTTGACCCCTCAAGGTCATATGGAAATATTTGTCAAAAACCAGTTTTTTATTTTAAAAAGTCCCCGATCGTCCGGATTTTGCCGATCGTCCGGATTTTGGGTCCCCTGCCTGGCGCCAACCCTTCCGAGTTCAAAAACACCTCGACCTTCATATTGACCCCTCAAGGTCATAGGTCAAATTGGGGTCAAAAATGAATAGTACACTTTGAGGACTCTTGAAGGTCGCGAATCTGTAAAATGTTGGTACAATTGGTCGGCGGTCACTTCAAAGAAGCCATTGACACTATGACCTTGACCTTAACCTCCCAAGGTCATATGGAAAAATTGGTCAACAACGAGATCTTTTTTTGTTTAAGTCCCCGATTTTCCGGATTTTGGGTCCCCTGCCTGGCGCCCAGCCTTCCGAGTTCAAAACCACCTCGACCTTCATCTTGTCCCCTCAAGGTCATAGGTCAAATTGGGGTCAAACATGAATAGTACACTTTCAGGACTCTTAAAGGTCACGAATCTGTAAAATGTTGGTACGATTGATCGGCGGTCACTTCAAAGAAGCCATTGACACTATGACCTTGACCTTGAACCCTCAAGGTCATATGGAAAAATTTGTCAAAAACGAGGTTTTTTTTTTAAAGTCCCCGATCGTCCGGATTTGGGGTCCCCTTCCTGGCGCCCAGCCTTCCGAGTTCAAAACCACCTCGACCTTCATATTGTCCCCTCAAGGTCATAGGTCAAATTGGGGTCAAACATGAATAGTACACTTTCAGGACTCTTAAAGGTCGCGAATCTGCAATATGTTGGTACAATTGATCGGCGGTCACAAAGAAGGCATTGGCAATATGACCTTGACCTTGACCCCCCCCCCCCAAGATCATACGGAAAAATTGGTCAAAAACGAGATTTTCAAGAGTCCTGAAAGTGTACTATTCATGTTTGACCCCAATTTGACCTATGACATTGAGGGGTCAAGATGAAGGTCGAGGTGGTTTTGAACTCGGAAGGGTGGGCGCCAGGCAGGGGACCCCAAATCCGGACGATCGGGGACTTTAAAAAAAAAATCTCGTTTTTGACCAATTTTTCCATATGACCTTGAGGGGTCAAGGTTTAAGGTAAGGTAATAGTGTCAACGGCTTCTTTGAAGTGACCGCCGATCAATCGTACCAACATTTTACAGATTCATGACCTTTAAGAGTCCTGAAAGTGTACTATTCATTTTTTACCCCAATTTGACCTATGACCTTGAGGGGTCAAGATGAAGGTCAAGATGGTTTTGAACTCGGAGGGGTGGGCGCCAGGCAGGGGACTCCAAATCCGGACGATCGGGGACTTAAAAAAAAAAAAAAAATCTGGTTGACCAATTTTTCCATATGACCTTGAGGGGTCAAGGTCAAGGTCATAGTGTCAATGGCTTCTTTGAAGTGACCGCCGATCAATCGTACCAACATTTTACAGATTCGCGACCTTTAAGAGTCCTGAAAGTGTACTATTCATTTTTGACCCCAATTTGACCTATGACCTTGAGGGGTAAAGATGAAGGTCATTCTGGTTTTGAACTCGGAAGGGTGGGCGCCAGGCAGGGGACCCAAAATCCGGACGATCGGGGACCTTTACACAAAAATCTCTTTTTTGACCAATTTTTCCATATGACCTTGAAGGGGTCAAGGTCAAGGTCATAGTTTCAATGGCTCTTTTGAAGTGACCGCCGATCAATCGTACCAACATTTTACAGATTCGCGACCTTTAAGAGTCCTGAAAGTGTACTATTCATTTTTGACCCCAATTTGACCTATGACCTTGAGGGATCAAGATGAAGGTCAAGGTGGTTTTGAACTCGGAAGGGTGGGCGCCAGGCAGGGGACCCAAAATCCGGACGATCGGGGACCTTTACACAAAAATCTCTTTTTTGACCAATTTTTCCATATGACCTTGAAGGGGTCAAGGTCAAAGTCATATTTTCAATGGCTCTTTTGAAGTGACCGCCGAACAATCGTACCAACATTTTACAGATTCGCGACCTTTAAGAGTCCTGAAAGTGTACTATTCATTTTTGACCCCAATTTGACCTATGACCTTGAGGGATCAAGATGAAGGTCAAGGTGGTTTTGAACTCGGAAGGGTGGGCGCCAGGCAGGGGACCCAAAATCCGGACGATCGGGGACTTTTAAAAATAAAATCTCTTTTTTGACCAATTTTTCCATTTGACCTTTAGGGTTCAAGGTCATAGTGCCAGTGGCTTCTTTAAGGTGGCCGCCGATCAATCGCCATGCTTTTAGAGTAATAATTGAATAAGGAAATGAATAAGGAAATGAATAAGGAGCTAACTTCACATTGAATAAGTAAATGAATAAGGAAAAACAAATAAGGAACTAACTTCACAGACCTGTGTAGAACACTGCTACGTCTACTACACTTGAGTTAACTACAATAACCAATTATTTTATAGCCAAACTTGTTAACGTACATTACTCGGTTGCAATGAGCACCTAATAATATTAACATTTCAATTCAGCTAAATCAATAGACTGAGCTTGCGTGGGTCTGTCCATGAGCCTCCGGCAAGGACTGGAAAATAGAAAACACATGAACCAATGAAAAACATATGGTATTACATACAGTTTACCTTAACATAAAATAATATTGGTTTAAACGTTTTACCTGGCATGTGTCTGATGAGCTTTCTCATGGGTGTGTCTCTCTGTTTGGTCACTTCGTTTTGCCTTGATACAGACATCACTTTTTTCCAATCGTCATGATTCAAGATCAGGTTCGCAATATCTCTTCAAAGGAAGATTGAGTATTGTTAGTTGTATCACAGCAGCATTGTATCAATACACGATCAGTTCGAATATACCGCTTCGGTAATGAATGCAAATAGTTAACGTAAAAATAGCTTGTCGGACTTAGTTACAAATTGTAAAGCTTGCCAACGGGGAAGTCTGGCGTCATATGCATATTATTTGCATACATTGCCGAAGCGGTCTATTCATGGGGGATGAATTCCAATGCAAGCATTTCACATTGGATTACACATTACAACAAAAGTACAAGTGTATAACATGTCTTCGAACTATTCTTTATCAGTACGATCATTGATTCTAGGCCAAATACATCTTTAAAACAAAAAGGACGTATTGAATACATGTCTTTACACCAAATGCGCGAATAAATTAACTGCTATAATTGTTTGCCTGATCCATTTATATATTCCATTATTATTTATCATACAAATTCGACCTATTTTGGGGCTCAGTAAATGATATCATATGATTTTGTCTGATTAAAGGGGGACGTAATCGTGCCAGAACTAACTGTAAATTAATTATTGATAATAACCTTACATTTTACATATACGTTTATGTGACTCTGGCGGGTTCTATTTGCTGTACGTGATACGTAATCATATTCCCCAAAAGGTACCCCTTTGCAAAATCGAGAGCTTCCTATAGTTACAGCGGGCAGACCGTTCTTGAGTTGAAATCAACGACGGGCTTTGGTCAAAAATACTTCCGTCATTATGCGACAGCAAGATCAGGCAGCAACCAATCAGCGCGCTTGTAGCAAGGTAAACATTCATCACAATCGCCCCGCACGTGTAGTGCGCTGCCAGCTGAAACAATTCAAGTCTACGCCCATGTTCACCGAATTAGCGAAACTGCTTGTCAACGAGAGTTGTTTAAGCGCGGCGGACGTACCAATAGATCGTTCCTGCGTCGCTGAAAGCTCCGTACGTCGCTGTTCGAAAACACCAATATTATCAAAATGAAAAAAACTTAATGAGAACTGTAGTTTCCTCTGATACCTTGTTGTTTTCATTATTATTATTACAGGGGCATAGAACCGGATTTTGTTTTCTATATTTCCTCTTGTTTGTGTATCTTTTTGTTTAAGAGTTCGCAATTGTACTCGTCAAAAGGAATGTGTACACTGTAAGTACATTGCTTGTGTAAATATTACGTTGCATTTCAATCATAACTGAGTCCTATGAAATTCATTTACTTTGGAAGTCCACGCATCGCTCAGTGGATATATCATAGGAATACATTTTATATGAACTCCTTCATTATGTGCGAGTCAGCTAGCAAAGATACCTGATGTCCTCATATGTTTGTTAATTTTGAATAACAATACCCCTACTTATATTTCTAATTTGGAAGGAATATGTGAAAACACTAGCGGGTAGACGACTACTCACGAGAACGCTGAAAACCGCAAGCATTTCACATTACGCTAAACTCGTGTTACCTTAGGGAAATATAACATTACTGTTTGGTAGATTCCGTGTCATATTCAAGCACAATCTTAATGTTGTTGTTGTTGTTGTTGTTTATCCGTATATTTAGTGTTGGTCACGAATTAGATCAGACCCCTTGACGTGCATGTATACCTTTCAGCCCATCTGTACGGTAAATTGTTTTAGATTATTGTTATAAATATAAGAAAGCGTTACATTTATTACCTGTGACCTTTGTCGATAGCGTGATCAAGACAATTTCGTCCTCCATCGTCACGCAGACTAATGTCCGCTTTTTGTGATTTCCCGAGCAGGATTTGGTCGACAAGCTCGGAGTGACCGTACTTACAGGCCAGATGCAAGGCTGTGACCTGGGAAGGCAAGAGGAATTGAGAACGGAATAGTGAAACTTATACTAACCATACTAGTACTAATGTAATTATACTCATTATCGTATTACTTGTTCTTCTACTACTACTACTACTACTACTACTACTACTACTACTACTACTACTACTACTACTACTACTATACTACTACCCCAATACATCACATGTGTCCACTGTCTCCATACCCTGTGGAGCATTCGAGCAGTTGTTAATATATAGTTTTCTTAAGCTTTACACATCCTTATTAACTCCCAGTATACAGTGTTGGTGACCAAGTTATTCGATAACCTTAAAACAATAGTTTTACCAACAAAATGGACAATAAGTATATAAGTACGGAGTTAGCATGGTGACTATTAAAGGGCTAAGAGTGTCCACCTCATGCACGGGTGGTCCCGGGTTTGAACCCAGAACTTGTCATACCAAGGACTTTACAAATGCTACCTTATGCTTTCTAGTTCTGCATCTTTAGAATGGGAAAGAGAAAGTTAATTACACGAGTCACCAAGGACTGGCCCCCTCATGCAGCTTTCGCTACATTAAGTCGACTTGTGACATATGACTAATAAATCGGAGGTAGGCACCGCCTTATGTGCCAACATTGACACGGAAAGGACCATCACCTGTTAAACTAAATATATTAATGTTCAACTGACAAACCCCCTTATTGTCTTGTTGGTTGATGTCTGATTGGCCCTTCACTAGTAGATTGGTGGTCCGAGTAAAGCCTTTTGAAGCAGCAAGATGCAATGCGGTCCTGCCAGCTTTATTACTGGTGAACAAAACAAATTGAGAAATGTGCTAACATAAGACAATTATAAAGAAGCCGAACAATGGAATGATTAATTCTAGATTGGCGATGCGCGATAGAAAAGGGGATGGTCACCGATCCCTTGCATAGTTGGTACACGTTTCTTGAAAGTCGCTCTTGGCTGCCACGGCGACGTTAGTACTGCGCCTTATGCAGCTCTCGTTAAAGCGCAAAACCCATGAGCGTATGGCCACGTATTTTAAGGGGGGGGGGGGGGGGGAGATGTATTGCCGGATAATTGTACAAAAGTAAAAAGAAATGAAAAGTATTCCCTACTAACGAATTTGCTATGGTTTAGTACCAAATTACATACGATTTTGCCCCAATATGAGAGGGTTTTGCCTGGAAACGTGATTTGACAATAATGGTAGGTATAGGCGAAGCCCTAGCGTTCTTGTAAGATTACACTACGTTACCAGCTCGTTCTCGTAGAACATACAAATCTCACGCCTTCATACTTGTCGGACCGGCAGTACAGAGTTTAAGTCGATTGAAATGCGTACCGATCGCTGAACACATGACCATAAATATAGATAAAGAACCAAAAAATTGCATATCAAATATGTGACTCAAGCGGGGTATATCATTGTTCCATGTGCTCCTAAAAAGTATACCGTTGTGGAAACAAACCTTCATACTCCACTATGTAGATGATGCGAGCTTTATACAAATAACATTGGTTCCCTTAATGTCATTCATTGTAATTACAATACCGCAAATAGCGAACGGGAACTATACACACAGCCAACACACAGGCTTAACCTACAATAATAAATCAACCAGACTGACGGGGTCGTGTGATGAGTATTGTATACTTGATAACGCCTGCAACTGTCTTAGCATATGCTGATATTTCCTTGATAACACTCTGAAAAATTAGTAATGACAGAAACAGCAGGACATTATTACTACTCAGTCAGCTAAAACATATCAACACATGAAGTTCAGGGTTGTCTAGCAAAATTACTATATACTGGTTATATATTCTATAATACAAGAGTGGGGATAGGGTAATGTAGAAGATAAAATAGCTGATACAATGTTAGTGAATCGAGTAGAAGAGGAATACATCGGTGTAATTCTATTTTATAAATAAGTGGCGGATCGGGTAAGTACTTCTAGTAATTATTTCGCCTCATTATCTAGCTGCTAATATGATACATTTCAATACAGAAACAAATATCTTACGTGGCATTGACATCAATGTGATTTGACTTTGCTTTCCCATGTTTGAGTAGTTCCTGTACAGTAGCGTCATGACCAGCCTCAGCTGCAATATGGAGGAGGGTGTTACCTTTGTCAGGATCATTGACAGGATCGTCATCTTTCTGTAAGCGTAGCACTAATACCTGTACGGTCCTGCAATAATATTGTGTAGTTCATTAATGACCTGGGTGTAACAATAAACACTTTTGTCGTTTGTGTTTATTATAAATGAGATAATTTAAATGTGGCCATCGTAAGTCATATGCGAGTGATAAGAATACTGTTAAAAAGAAGACTTCAAGGTTTTACATGACTTGCCTGTTCTCTTGAAGTCCAGCCTAGTATTATACGTGTTTTGACCGTTACCTTACAAATGAATGGGCTTACCAAAATAATTATATTTAAACATGAACAAGATAGATCTGATACTGATTTGATGAACTATAGCATTAGACAAACTGTATTTCATATAATTATGTATACGAGTTTTATGCTGCGTTATTTTGTTCAATGTAAACCAGTGACCACTTACTCTGTATGGCCTTTTTTAGCAGCTTCCAAGACTAGTTCAGCGATGTCTGTTTCCTTTACACCATGTAACTTTGATTTCTGGCGAAGGAGATGCTTTAAGAAATAAAGTGATCGTAATAATAAACCATTATATATATGTGTTTAAAAAAGAGAAACAGTTCCTTATTATCAACATCTGAAGTTTTAGTTTTAACGGATGCTGACCCTGATATATGGCTTGATGATTCACATGATGATTTACCTTGTCTTACCCGAACTAAAATAAGCCTGAATCATTGTACACAATGATTAATGAAAGTTAAAGTGATCAGTTAATTTTGTTTTTATTTAGCAAAATTGACTTTGAGCATTCACACGTGTGTATCTTGATGTGTGGAGTATGTTAACATGAGAATGGATACGTTTTGGACTCGTCAATTGTCTCCTTAAGGATGGATCAGGCGTGCCGGAAGCAGTTTTGGATTGGGGGGGGGGGGGCAAAGACCTTAGGGGGCTCACGATGTTTTGTTGGTAGAGGCTCATGCCCAACCACACTCACCGGGTTGCCAGAGGTGAGAGTGAGACATTGTGATGGAGTAAAGTGAATGAGCAGGGGGGGGGGGGGGGGGGGGGTGGGAAGGGGGTGTCCCCCTCCCACGGGAGGGACCTTTTGCATTGTTGGATTTGAAATTGTTCATTCTGGTGTATACCTAGATCGGGCTTAAGATTAACTGTATCTGGGAAAGCGTGTTATGATTTGATCGACCAGAAATTATACAAATATTTTTCACGAAGATGTATGTATGATCCAACAACATAGCCTACAGCCAAAAATGAGTCCCGATGGAGCGAAGCGACAGAGGGCTGGGGCAAAGCCAGAGGGGGATTGTTTGGGAGGGGGTTATCCCCCTCCCACAGGGAAGATTTTGCATTTGGTCATGCGTGGTGATGTTCATGTCGTTCAAAAGAATGTTACACTTGAGCGTATTGAA
This sequence comes from Echinarachnius parma, assembly GCA_037951105.1. Taxonomy (NCBI): domain Eukaryota; kingdom Metazoa; phylum Echinodermata; class Echinoidea; order Clypeasteroida; family Echinarachniidae; genus Echinarachnius; species Echinarachnius parma. The sequence goes on along the minus strand of JBAMJV010012408.1, from coordinate 86,570 downwards.
GCCGGCGATATTCTGGCTAAAAGCACATCGAATTAGTGCAAAACTGTGCAATTTTCGGGCACAATTATATCTGCCGAACTCAGGTTATTTTCTAGCAAAATTACACAATACATTTTAATTGGTACAATGTTAAAATTCCCACTTTCACGTTATACAAAATCTTGAATAGTAAATGGAACGCTATAAGTGTATTGATCTCGATCAGCCTCGATACATGTTGGAAACATACTTTAAGTGCGAATATGGGCTAGTGTATAACAACTTTCAAATTGTAATAACTCCTTCATAATTCCTTCATATCGACGCTTTAAGGCGGTAACTATGTATGGCAGGAATGGCCTACACATTGTAATGATATAACATTAATTAAAATACCAAACCGAAATGTATCTACATTAAGTAGACAGCTAGATAAGGTATACCTGCACTACTTTATGTTTGTTCTGCCCCGCCGCCCACTTGAGCAGGCCTCTGGCCAATGAGTGTCCATAAGTCGTGTCGTCCGAGTCATCATGGTCATGTGAATGCTCTAAAATTGTGGTAATCGTTTCAAAGCTCCCACAATCTCCGGCAACCTGCAGCGGTGTCATTCCCTCACTGTCTTCTGCGGTTAGTTCAGCTGTTCTGTAAATATGGATCATAAGCTGTAGTTAAATTCCGTATCATAAATACACATTATGCAACTAAAGTTTAGTGTATAAATCAACTCAGACATAAAACAGGAGTTCGTAGTTAGCCCATGAAACAGTATGACGTCATCGGGTCTTTGGAATATTGTACCCAAAGGTGAGGCTTTACTCGTACGTTTACGACACAGCCTGTGACGCACGCAGAAGATCTATGCAGAATGTCCACGTTCGTGCGTAAATTCTCCATGTGTTTTCGTTACGTTTGAAAGACCTGACAAAAAAAACCTCACCTTAAACCTAAAAATTAATAAATATAACGATTCATTTAAATTTTCAGACTTGAAGCAGGCTAAATAAAAAAATTTAGAATAAAAAATCACATCTTTGCCCGTTTTTCAACACTTAAAAGAAAACAGGACACAACAATCACAGCCCCAATACGAACGTTGGGATTTAATAGACACAGTAAATTAAAACAAATCAGTCTTATGCTTTTCCAAAAATTAGCGGATTCCCACTATTCTGTCATCAATGTCTCTAGATTACGCATATATCGTGGCGAAAGTGTAATGCGATAATATCGATGATTGAACAAAACAGAATTTGGACAGCCGTTTTTCACAAATATGCAGCTTTGTGTGCGCCATTCTCGCCTTTCGCGTGCTAAGCATAATTATTTGCCGTTCTGCTATCTTCCTGAGCTCCCACGATCTCTCATTTCCCTCGTTATTTCGCATCGTTCCATTTCGTACAGCATCACACAGCTTTTGCATAAGTCTATGCACGAATCAACCGTTTATGTGAAAACACGAACCCACGTATCAAAAATAGCAAATTTTGTTTTCTTCAAATGTTCAGGCCAGATCATTTAGAAAAAAAAAATACTTACACTTAGTTAAGTTAGCAAGGATGCTTCACTTTACTATTAAGATGATCTGTCCTAAACATTCGGCGACAATATAATATGTGATACCATTGAATGTAGCCGTTGCAAAAATATTTCCATTGCCACACCACGTGTAACATGACGCAATATGATAATCACGAAATAGTACCTTATCGCTATTTTGGGCGATAGCAGTTTTGCAAAAGTAGTCCTGACTGTTATTTCATGCGTGGTTGTTCTGCATTAAATGTTTAACGGTAGTTTTGTATAACAATCGTTGAACTTGTTTGTTGTCCTCGTTACCATAGTTACTCACTTATCCATAAGAAACACTGCTATCCTCTGCTGGTTTGCCGCGCAAGCCATGTGGAGAGGTGTGCGGCTTTCCAAGTTTTTACTTTCAAGTTTTGCGCCTCTCTCCACGAGCAGCTCAACGATGTCGTAATTTCCTTTTCCACAGGCTTCATGGAGAGGCGTATTAAACGACTCGCCTTCCAAGTTGATGAGGTCATCAATGTCGAGCCCATCTCCATCATCTCCTTGTTCTTCAATATCGGGCTGATCACGTTTTTTCAAAGCTGTTTGGGTGAAAATGGTACACAAGCAATAGTTCAAGTAAAATGTATTGGGCAATATTCGCACACGATCTGAGTTACATTGTGAGTTTAATTTAGATGATAAAGGAATACATTTTGTTTTCCCCTTTTTCTCTTTCGAGGAACTTTATTTCGGTTAAAATTATTCAAGAGGAAACAATTTTAATAAATTCGCAAAATGTATAGTAATCATTAATCGTGTCAAATAAACAAAAATTCCAGCATTGAGTGTCCCATGAGCATGACACCAATTGTGTAAACGCCCACGTGGTGTGGATAATTATTCAAAATTAATAACTTTGTTCAAGGCGTAATTGTGTTTACCTTCGATGCACTGCGAAAGTAGATCCTTATGCCCTCCTCTGATTGCTAGGTGAATCGGTGCCAAATAGTCTCTGTTCCGATCAACGAGAAGCTGACGAGATAATAAAATAAATGCGTGTTGAAATAAAATTTTAAACTGCCAAAACAAGATTCTGACAATCCTTCCTAAACGCAACACTTATACCTACATACCGAAATAGTTTACAATGAATGTCCCAAACTGAAATGAGACCAACATATGGCAGGTATCTCTGTCAAAGTTACATTCACGCCAATTACTCACCCCCCCCCCCCCCCAAACCAAAACAAAAATACATTATATATACATAAATAAATATATATTATATCTAACTAATACTTGAATTACTCTATTGTGATCCAGCTGAAGTAAAGGCGGCTTGCATTGTTCGTAAACTCTTCCCCATGAATACTTGAGCACAAAGGGCCGAGAGATTGGCTTGCCGATGACCTGAACTGGATATGTCTTCAATCACACGGTCCCCGTGGCCTAGTGGTTAAGGCATCGACGTTCCAAGTCGGAGACCCAGGTTCGAGTCCTGGCGGAGACCAATTTTTCGACAAGTGCCTTTTTTCATTTGGCGGATTAAAAGGAGGAACATTGCTTATTAAGCTACGCCTACTATTATTCTTCCTTCTTAATCATTTATGATTACTCCTTGCAATTATTCATATATTGGAAGAAACCGAAGCTGTTTGTATAAGTTTACTGCTCGCTTATATATATATATTTTTAACTAATACTTGAATCACTCTATTGTGATCCAGCTGAAGTAAAGGCGGCTTGCATTGTTCGTAACTCCTTCCCCATGAATACTTGAGCACAAAGGGCCGAGAGATTGGCTTGCCAATGACCTGAACTGGATCTGTCTTCAATCACACGGTCCCCGTGGCCTAGTGGTTAAGGCATCGGCGTTCCAAGCCGGAGATCCAGGTTCGAGTCCTGGCGGAGACCAATTTTTCGACCAGTGCCTTTTTTCATTTGGCGGATTAAAAGGAGGAACATTGCTTATTAAGCTACGCCTACTATTATTCTTCCTTCTTAATCATTTATGATTACTCCTTGCAATTATTTATATATTGGAAGAAACCGAAGCTGTATGTATTAGTTTACTTCTCGCTTATATATATATATATGTTCTAACTAATACTTGAATCACTCTATTGTGATCCAGCTGAAGTAAAGGCGGCTTGCATTGTTCGTAACTCCTTCCCCATGAATACTTGAGCACAAAGGGCCGAGAGATTGGCTTGCCAATGACCTGAACTGGATCTGTCTTCAATCACATGGTCCCCGTGGCCTAGTGGTTAAGGCATCGGCGTTCCAAGCCGGAGACCCAGGTTCGAGTCCTGGCGGAGACCAATTTTTCGACCAGTGCCTTTTTTCATTTAGCGGATTAAAACTATTATTCTTCCTTCTTAATCATTTATGATTACTCCTTGCAATTATTTATTATATATATATATATATATATATATATATATATATACAAGCGAAACATAAACTAATACATGCAGCTTTGGTTTCTTCTAATATTAAACATATTGCAAAGAGTAATCATAAATGATTGAGGAGGAAGAATAATAGTAGGCGTAGCTTAATAAGCAATGTTCCTCCCTTTAATCCTCAAAATGAACAAGGGCACTGGTCGAAAAATTGGTCTACGCCAGGACTCGAACCTGGGTCTCCTTCTTGGAACGCCGACGCCTTCACCACTAGGCCACGGGGATAGTATTAATGAAGACAGATCCAATTCAGGTTATTGGTAAGCCAATCTCTAGGCCCGTTGTACTCAATTGATTCATGGGGAGGGATTTACAAACAATGTAAGCCGCCTTTTACTTCAGCTCGATCGCAATATAGTGATTCAAGTATTGGTTATAACATAAATATTTTATATATAGATATACATATAAATAAATGAAATGAATAAATGAAAATAAACGAAAACAAAAACACAAACAAAATGAATACATATTATTAAAATAAATTAATCAAACAATAAAGGTTCCTTGCCAAACAGTCAGATATCAGGATGTGTTTAGATTAATCTTTGTGGTATATCTCATTGTTAGATCTTCCCTCACATTTTTCATTTTCATTTTGGGCTTAAAACTTCTACCACCGTACTCTCTCTGTTTTACGAGTGCATTGATAAATTGATATTTCCCTCCATGTTTCTTTTTTTATAACGCGCATACAGATCGTGGAACGTCACACAAGCATGATATGCTGTGCGTGTTCAAATCAATGTAATGATATGAAATGCTTCATGTTAAACATCGTTTAATGACCTCTCTCCTATCTGGCGCTATTAATCTTTAATATGAACTTATTCTTCTTGAAACAAAAGACATCGCATCGAGTAAAATGTTAAATGCTCCATACGTATACTGTCGATTAACATATTAATCACATGTCATAAACACTAGGTGACTGCATGTTGTAAATGTTAGTGAATCACACTTGCGCATCCTATATCCCGAGTTCGAACCCTGCCCACTGCCTTTGTCCTTCAGCAAGAAAATTTATCCACAATTGCTGCTCTCTACCAAGGTGTAAAAATGGGTACCATGGTAGGGTGTTAATTAGCCTGTAGTGCCATCATCAGTGGCAGCTCGGCTAGTATGCTCTCCGGGGAGTTGAGAAAGAATGCAATATAATTGTGTTGGTTTGAAATATACCTGATGACCATGGGTAATAATATTAAAAAAATTATTTATGGGCTTACAGGCTCTTGGTAATTTGCCCTATATAAATGTATATTATTATTATTATTATCATTATTATATGTCGTGCCACACACCACTCAACTCAATGAATCAAAGGGCATGCTGTGTCTCTTTCACGACTGCCAAGTCAAGTGTTGGACTTTACTTTTCTATCAAGCATTCAGGTAACGTTTTATTCAGAACTTACCTTTTTTAGATGCACATTTTTGTCTTCGATTGCTCGATCGATGATTCCCTTCGCGATTTTCTTGTTTCCGTCCCTGAGTGCGATGTGAAGTGGGGTGTTCCACTCTAAATCGTACGCATGAAGAAGCTCAGCACCCCTTTTTATCAGCAACAGTGCAATGTCGGTCATCTTGTGCTCACACGCCAGACATAGGGGGGTTAATCCGTCACCTTCTTTAATCTAAAATTTTACAAAGTTGCCATGTTAATTTCACGTGACATAGTAATATAACTTATTATAACTCTGTGTTACACAGGGTGTCCCCTCAAAAAGGAACGAGACACTTCGCTTAGTATAATAATAAAATGATTATGAACATCGGATAGGGTGTATTTTCCAATGAAAAACTATACCAATAAGTACCATTTTGGTCGTGTTATTTTCTGTGCGAGGGCGATGTGAGTAACGCTATGTCAGGTTCCCGCTTTTGTCAATTTTGTACCAAGTCAGTGTCTGATAAATCACACTTACTGTCCGTAATAAAATCAACCAACGAGCAATATGCGCGCCATTGCTATTGTGCATTCAGCTGTGTGCCGAGAGAATGGGCGCAATTGGTCGATACTATGACGAGAAGTAAGTTTGATCTATCAGGCATATATCTATTGACAAAAATGGGAACCTGACATGGTGTCAGACACAGCATCCTAAAACAAAATGTACACGACCAAAATTACTGTTCGTGGTATAATTTTTTCCTTGGAAAAGACACCCTTTCCGATGGACACAATCATTTTGGGAAGTGCCCCGTTCCGTTTTTTGGGGGACACCCTGTATAAAGCTAATACAAGATCCGGAAGTGAATTTATTGACAGTGAAGATAATATGTTGGGAAGTTAGATTGAGTACTTAAAACTCAATATAAAGGTAGAACATTACATAAAGAAAGGTGAGCTTTGGTAGGCATGGCATATTCTAAGAAAGAGAGACAGGATAAAGGAAGGAATATAGAAGGATTTGAACAATCTACTTGAACAAACAACAAAAAGTGGACCTACTACCGTCCCGTCATAGGCGTACCCAAGGAGCAGGGGGTGGATGCGGGGGAGGGGGGGGTGGGGACCAAATAATGCCTGTTTTGGGGGGGTTTTACCGCCTCCACCACCACCTCCCCCCTTTTACAAAAATAACTGATCTCGAGGCCTAAGGTTAGCGGTCTCGCCCGTCATGTTTTACTCGGAAAGTGCGAAAAACCGTGGTCTCGGCCACGAAAAGTGCGAATTACCATGCTCTCGGCCTCGGAAATGTCGACGATTTGTGGTCTCGGCTCCGAAACTTTTAAAGGACTACTCCCTCCCCCCCCCCCCCCCCCCCCCCCCGCCCTACACTTGCAGGATTCTCAACCACTGGGTGTTGGTGGCGGTCTCGAAAATGTCGAAAATCCGTGGTCCCGGCATCGGAAATGTCGACAATTTAGGTGTCGGCTTCAAACAAGATCTAAAAGTACACACCCCCGCCCCCCCCCCCCTCCCCCCCCCCCCCCACTCCCCACCCCCCTTCCTTACAGGATTCTCAACCACTGGGTCTTGGTCTCGGTCTCGAACATGTTGAAAAAACGTGGTCTCGGCCTCGGAAATGTCACAATTTGTGGTCTTGGCTTCGACATTTTTCTACAAAATACATAAGCACACAAAATAATAACTATAATAACAGCCCAAATTAGGTCAGCTCCCCCCCCCCCCCCCCCACCTCACTTTTAAATTCTTCCCGCGGTCCTGTTGAAACTTGTGGGGCCCCACAATTATTAAAATTGCTATGTTTATGGACATGTCAGCAATTTCTGAACCGAATTTGATCAAAGTGAGTTTATTATGTCACTCAAATATTATGCTCTTTAAAATTTTGCAGTCAGTTTGGCATTATCTCAACAAAAGTAATTATTGTGTGTAGCGCCCTCTATACTAAAACTCAATTATCCCTTTTGTTTTGTTTATGTGGGAGCCGGGGGGGGGGGGGGGTGGGGCTTGTTAAGTATTAAGCGGGAAGGATGGAACTGAAGCAAAATACCTCATCCCATCACCACCCCACCACCCCACCCCCCCCCCCCCCCCTCCCTCCCCATACGAGGTGGCATATGTTTACAAGGGGTTGCATGCAGTAGGGTATGTGTTCGGGTCTAAATAAATGCATTATCCGTTTAACTTATAATATAAGTGATTCCTGGTACATAACATAAATATTATTATTGTTAGATTATGACTATACTAACATTCACGTCTATTTCTTTGTTGTGGAGAAGCTGAAGTGCAGCTTGAGAATTGTCGTGAGAGAGAGCCATGTGAAGAGGTGTTCGCCCTAAGCTGTCAATTTTGTTCAACTCTGTTTTTTTGTCCTGTTTTGCCAACATGGTCAAGTAATGCTTTTATGACAGCATCATCAGGTTGCTTCAGTTTTTCATTGGCGTCCCCTGGTTGCTTCGACATGTATTTGCTGGTCTCCTTCGACTGCGTTTGAAAATTGAATATACTTGATTTAATATCAAACGAATGGAAATACGTATTGTTTTTGCACATTAATGGTTTTGAATGACCATTGGAGTTTGCTACGTTTTCCAATGGTACCGTATGAAACAACATCTGAGCGCATCTGCGCGTGCACTGCAAACAAGTGGTTCATGTAACAGGTGCTGTTGAATATTCTGCTATGCCAGTTGTTCCGTAATCAACTTTTGTTTGTGCACACTCAAATGACGTTTCATATGGTACATTTTAAAAACATGGCATACCCTAAAGGAAGTATGCACAAGTGACGGGATTCGTAAGTGAAATTCCCGCGTTATATGCTCCCATTTAATGACTGAGGTGTTAGTATTTAAGAAAAAAAGGTCTTCCAATGATCCCCTTTCTAAGCAAATACAAATATAACCTGATAAAAGTGTATAAATGATCCTGTTAAATTTCAAGTCATGTTGTGTCGTATTGTACTACAACTGAAATCTTAGTATCCATGCTCAAATTAATATGACTGGATTGAACAGCTTAATGTAAACAGCATGTTGTCCACATGAACATTTTTGACGAAAAGAACAGTTATGAGACATACTAGCGGTTAAATAAATTACTGTTCAATTATAAATGGACAGTCTAGACATACGCTGTGCTATTCATAATGAGTCGGGCAAATGAAATGCAGATTGAATAGATGCATTTTCCCCCCTTAAATTAAGCTGTACCTGTTCCCTCATGGCCGCGAAGTGAAGTGGACCTTGTTTTCCTTTTGCCTCGTCATTCACGGCTAACCGTCATAAAGACACATCAGTAAAAGGGTAAAAGAGATAAATAATAATCAAATATGTTTAATAATTGAAAATGAGCAAAGAAAAATAAGCTTCGCCGGGAATCGAATCCGAGACCTCCGGATTGCTAGACCGGTGCTCGACCCATCAAGCCACGAAGAATTTTGAATGGGGGGCGTCGCGATGAAACCCTTTTCAATGCTCGATTAGTCAAAAGCTATAGAAACCGGGCACGATCCCAAGGATAATTAAATCGACTTTCCTAGAGAAATGGATCACGAGAAGTGATGCAGATTGTTATTAAATAAATTAAAACAAAGAGGAAACTGACTAATAATATTTTAATTGATTGAAAATGAGCAAAGAAAAGTAAGCTTCGCCGGTAATAAAACCCGAGACCTCTGCATTGCTAGACCGGTGCTCGACCCGTGCTTCGCGTGATCCCGCGCCTTTCTCTAGACAAGTCGATTTAATTATCCTTGGGATTTAGCCCGATTTCCATAGCTTCTGATGACTAGCATTGAACAGGGTTTCATGGGAACGCCACCCCCAATCAAAAGTATTCGTGGCTTGATGGGTCGAGCACCGGTATAGCAATCCAGAGGTCTCGGGTTCGATCTCGGCGAAGCTTATTTTTTCTTTGCTAATTTTCAATAATTTACAATATTTCTAGCCAGTTTCCTCTATGTTTGAATTTGATTAATAAAGAGCTCCCGCGTGTTCCCGCGCCTTTCTTTATACAAGTCGATTCAATTATCTATGGGTTCGAGCCTGGTTTCTATAGCTTCTAACTAATCAATATTTGAAAAGGGTTTCATGAGTACGCCCCCCATCCAAAAGTCTTCGTGGCAATCCGGACGTCTCTGGTTCGATTCCCAGCGAAGCTTATTTGTCTTTGATCATATTCAATCAATTTTGTTTTTACTCAGACATTGCATTTGATTTTGAGCGTGGGGAATATATTTATGCAGTACCCAAAGTTACACATTCAGCAGTGTTTAAACATAATAAGCATAATACCCTCGGCCGTATGGCAAGCCGTTTTTAACATTTATTCCTATTTCTTGATATCAAGAATTCAATTCTTGATATCAACAATTCGATTTCTTGATATCAAGAATTCAATTCTTGATATCAACAATTTGATTGTTGATATCATGAATTGCCATTTGTTAACAACAGGAAATCATTTCTTGATATCAAGAATTCAATTTTTGATATCAAGAATTCAGTTTTTGATATCAAGAATTCTGTTCTTGATATCAAGAATTCAATTCTTGATTTCTTGATATCAAGAATTGATTTCTTGATATCAAGAATTCTATTCTTGATATACAAAAATAGAATTCAGGATATCAAGAATTCAACTAATGCAAGAGTGCATGTTGCCAGCTTGCAGTGCATTGACTGTCTCGGTGATTTTCCTTGTAGAAAATTATAATTTCATACTGTTCAATCATATGATTATTGAGACCATTGATTACTTTACATTGATATATTGGATGTGATTCTTTCTAGTTTAATTACTTGTAAAAAAAAACATACAAATACGCGTCTTTGAAAAACGTAACACGGCAACATATCAATAAATCATTTCGTGATATGTTGCCAATAGACAATGCGCAAACCTGTAGCATAGATTACCACGTGTGTAATGATATATTCACATTTTTACTGCGCAATTCGTTTCAAAATAATTTTGATAACGTCAGTTAACATAATACTGTCAGATCTGATAATTTTCAGCAAAAAGACATCTAAATTGACTCACAAAACACGCATTGTGAACATAATAAATTGGCAACATATCACGAATTCGTGCGGAACTACTGACTTTGTGATATGTTGCCAAATTGTGCATTTACAATGCGTATTTTGTAAGTCTTTTTTGCTTTAAAAATATCACATCTGACGTTACTATTTTAACTAAAATACAAGTATGTTTTACAATTGATCATTTAGAAAAACACGTGGAAATATTTATTGCACAAGGGACAATCTTTACAACAGGTTTGCGCAACGTATATTGGCAACATATTACGAAATCATTTCGTGATATGTTGCCAATAGACAATGCGCAAACCTTTAGCAAAGATTACCACGTGTGTAATGATATATTCACATTTTTACTGCGCAATTCATTTCAAAATAATATTGATCACGTCAGTTAACAATATACTGTCAGATCTGATCATTTTCAGCCAAAAAACATCTAAATTGACTCACAAAACACGCATTATAAAAATAATAAATTGGCAACATATCACGAATTCATGCGGAACTAATGAATTTGTGATATGTTGCCAAATTGTGCATTTACAATGCGTATTTTGTAAGTTTGTTTATAAGTTATTTTGCTTTAAAAATATCACATCTGACGTTACTATTTCAACTAAAACACAAGTATATTTTACAATTGATCATTCAGAAAAACACGTAGACATATTTAGTGCACAAGGGACAATCTTTACAACAGGTTTGCGCAACGTTAATTGGCAACATATCACGAAATGATAAAAACGCACGTAGCCGATATATTTGCTCAGACCACTGACCTCTGTGGCTCAGACTGCAGCAGTTATGTTTACTTAGGCTCTAACGCGAGTCATATAGGGCGGTGTGTACATGTGTGTATCATAGAGCTCTTTCCTATATATACAGCTCTATGGTGTGTGTTCACAAAGCACGTCCTGAATCTGGACTAGACACCGCACCGCTCAGGAGGAATTCGTGCAATACTTTTGCGTTCGAAATCAGAATGTAATCCTGCTCAAATCTTGCGTTCGAAATCAGAATGTAATCCTGCTCAAATCTTGCGTTCGAAATCAGAATGTAATCCTGCTTAAATCTTGCGTTCGAAATCAGAATGAATACCTGCACTACTATTGCGTTCGAATTCAACTGTGAAGTTATGCACTGCTTTTGAGCTCGATATTCAAATGCATTCTTGATATCAAGAATTGATTTCTTTAAATCAATAATTCGAATTCTTGATATCAAGAATTCGAATTCTTGATATCAAGAATTAAATTCTTGATATCAAGAAATAGGAATAAATGTTAAAACGGCTTGCCATACGGCCGTAGTACTGCTTCTAGACTCAAGATATGTATACTGTGGGTCCGTATATACTCAGCATTAATCATTTCTTGGTTGCTGATTCTAAACTGTTAAGTTTGTATGTTCTACCTGTTTTATTGGTAAATATAGGATGTTTTTGGATATTATGACGAACAAATGTAAAGAAATAAAGAAACAAACAAACATGCACACATACACACATGCACAGAATGTCCTACCTGCATTATGTCTCAATAAAAGCTGCACCATAGCCAGGTTTCCATTTAGTGCCGCGTAGTGAATGGCGCCTGTGTCCTTTCTGTCGTGTTTGTTGACGACGCCTGGAGGAGGCTTTCCTACAAGGAGACCCTTCAATTCCTTCAGGTTGCCCGCTCTAGCAGCCTGCAAAAACACGCATAGACAGTATGTTGCCCTTGTATTACCATGGTGGAATAAAATAACGCTGTTATTAAATTCACATTCACTTCAGATATATTCATACAAACATAGCACTGTTTGTTTTTATCTAATGCGAATTGGTATAAGTTGAGTAATGTATTATCTAAATGTCTCTACAAATCATTTAAAATTACTCCAATTACGCCATACTAATAAATGTCTTATCATGATCTACTAACCTTGTTGACATGTGGAACACAAATGACCCTAAAGCTACCTTTTTGGAAAAGTATCAAACTGAGCAGTAACACCTATTTACATGCTATTTGGGAATTTTAAGTGCAATCACAAAATTGCGAGACTTTCTAATAAATGATTGTTGTAGATTCAAGAGCTAAATGTTAGTATAATTTCATTAAATGTTTTACTAAAACTGTTAAATATATTTTCTTTAGTATGAGATAACGCTTTCGCCACTTTCGAATTATGGCTTTCAAAAGTAAGTATTATGTTGCAAATATAAAACATAATTTATTGCCTTCATTACTCAACAAATGTAAATGTTCAATTATAAACCAAATTCATTAACATTTGTTATCATTCCCTTTCTGTCGCTCCATTTCTTTTACCTGTACGATTGTCCTCTTCTGTTTGGTCTTATCCTTGAGCCATTCCAATTTTCGACTAGATGAAGGGACTTCAGGGGCGTAACGAACCAATTCATCCTCAAAATCGCTGCTCGACCAGTCCTCAGAATCACTCGACATCCTGCAGGATGTGATCGTCGCAGGCACAATATTCGCGTCTTCTCAGATGACCAATTTGGTAAAGAGAAACGGCAGCCTCTAGAACTAGTGAGATCTGTTCATGTGACATTTGCAGATAAGCCACAATCAGCAGACCTAGTCTACAAACTCGCGATCTGTGTGAATGCAAGTTAGCGTGCTACTGGATTGTATGTTCATAGAGTAACAGCGCTGTGCATTATGAAGTTACCGCAGCATAATCCTATACGGTTGGGAGAACTCCAAAACATGGCAGTTGATAGAATGCTCAAGTCCGGAAACCAGCGCATGATAGTGATCACAGCAAAACAAAATGAGAAATACGAAACCGAACTAGAGAGAATTACATTTTGAGATAATAAAAATACCCATAAGTGATTGTGAATAAAACTGCGGTTTTGTACAAAAAAAAAAAAAAAAAAAAAAAGCCTCGAGGATTTGAGAGGGAGTAGCGGATAGGGTTGGCGGGGTGCCAGAAAGTGGCAGAACGGGGTGGAAGGGTGAGGGGGACCAATAATGGGCATATTGCATTGGTAAATGTCTATGATTGAATATTGATATTGTGTGTTAATTTAAAGGATTGTGTTGTTTTTGGACCCGATGGAAGAATGTGATCAATTTGAAAATTGTCCTGAAGGCGCTTTCCAGCCGTTTATCTAAAGTTCACATATTGACTTACAGTGATTTAATTCGAAAAAGTGATTACTAACTATGTATGTTTTGTATTCAACTTGCATAATATTGATTTGGAAAAACAAATACCAAAAAATAACAATTCGACATTGCTTTAGTGATGAGTAAGTTAGCCTTCCCAAATACCGGAAAGCCTTGCAAGGGTTAATACAATAACAGGTACACAATATGATATAATACTAAGATAAACAATCGGAGTTCTTATTTGAATAAATCACCATACGGACATTTATTGGATTCCAGAAATCCATGTATCCAAGTATCCAAGTAAACATGAAAGTATGACTCAACAACGTAATGTTTACTGAGGAAATTTGGATAATTGGCGTATTTCGTCAAAGCTACGCTGAGAGAAAGTATATTAACATGTATGTTTAGTATATACATTATACACCAGAGTAACTGTAATTATTTCAAGACTGTTGCATACAGAGTGAACTCGGAAAAAATGGTTTAAAAACAAGGTCTATAATGCTTTGGTCTTGGTTATTTATTAGGTGCAAATCTACATTGTCAGACAGTGGCGTAACTACGGGGGGGGGGGGGAGGATGCACGGGGGGGGGGGGGGGGGCTTATACAAATTGTGCCACTGATGTCAGCTCACGGGCTGCTCTATAACTAGATTAGTTGCGTACCATTTCTTTATTTATTCATGAGCTATAGTTGTCTCAAGAACATGATAAACGCAAGAGTAATATATTGAAGACCAAATCCACTTGATTTGAGAACAACAATGTCTCATTGGGGTCACAAGAAAATACATATTTCAGGGAAATTTATTTGTATCATCCTGTGTTACTGGAAACAAATTAGGCAGGTTTGTATCATTGATGCATGCATGATCTAGATTAGCGATAATACTATACTTGTAAGTTGCCATTGACAACGAATAGTAAGAGATCAATGATGCTTGGATACAAACGGCTATTTACAGGGATGTCTTCATTCATAAGCCAATCGTTTACACAAGAGAACACCCTCCAGACACGCGAAATAAAAAACAAAAATGTGTTTACCAAAAATGTTTAGAATTTTCAATTATTTTCTCAATCCAGGTGTATAAATGGGTACCTGGTCCAGTAAAAATTAGCCTGGTGCACCTATAAGGTTGCCCGCCGCTAGTATGCTCCCCGGGGAGTTGAGAATGTGTACAAGATAACTGTGCGGGTCTGAACTGTACCATAATGACCAGGGGTAATAATGCGCTTAGAGGCTGTTCTGCATTAGGCGCTATATAAGTGCGCTATATTATTATTATTATTATTATGGATAACTGTTGGGCCCCCAAATGTATTTTAATCGGATATAGGTTTGGATGTTTTAGCTGTTTCTGAGCCCATTTTTACCAAGTTTAATTGGTTTTGCTTAGTAATGCTTATACAAATAACACAGTAGTTCGTGGCCTGTTCACACCATACTGGAAATGTTAAATTAAACATCAGCACAACAGTTCTTTTATCAGGGATTTGCTCAAGGGCAAACTTCAGCCTTTGACTGTCGGACAATGATATTCCTAGCTCTTTGAGGCAATTTTACCTTGTACATCACATTCGTCATGCTCATGGTAGATGATTATTTGTTGAATGAAAATAGAATACAAATTCATCCAAACGCTGCAACTAAATTGACAGAGAAATAAGATTGGTGTAGATAATGACGATAAAGTGTAATTCATTATATAAATTACAATTGCGTATCAAAGTGGCGCCAGCAATGACACGTATGAATTAACGATATTCTTCCCACGGTAAATCCAGCTATTTTGGGTTTAGTTATTGCCATGTTTCAACAATACATGATGGAACCCTGGGAGCCTAAGCATTTGTTACATTTTGCTTGCATGATTAATCATACCGCACAAAAGTAAATGCATCATTGTAATAATTCCATTCAAAGTGTAACAACGTTTTTAAACCATGCACGTTTAGTATTTTCGTACTTTTGAATTAATAGTAATTAAATAATGAGAATAAAACGAGCTAATCAATAATAATCTTTCGCCGGAAAAAATCAAATTCAAGACAACAATACAACACACAATTGCGTGAACAGATTGTATCTATTTTGTTAACATAATATCCCCTTATGATATGGTGGTTTAGAAAGACTATAGCGTCTAGGTTTAAAACGACTCTTGATCCTCGGGAAATATGCAAATTAGCTCATTTTCTAAAACGTTAGTGAAATGGCACAGGCTTTAAAATGGCAACATGGGTTTTTAGATTCAGTATGTATATACATCAATGTCAAACAAAATAATATAAATTTGTAGATCTTCATAAAAATATATGCCATAAAAACGCGCATGTATGAACCCTACTAATAATGGCACCAATCGCATGGCGGATTTTGTTGGCCTTTATATTTAGGCGTTCGCTTTGAAAACAAACATAACCGTTTATAACAAGCAATGGGTTGATGTAGTCTTTGTCATGCTATCGAGGTTGTATACACGTAAATTGGTATTGTGTTGCTGCCATACATTGTGGTTTGTGTGGATGTTCAATGTTCAGCGCACACAAATGAATAATGCAGCTATATTTACATCCGCAGGTGTAACTTTTGTTTAATTTCAAAAGTAAAATGTGGTCATTTTGCTAGACCATCTACTTTAAGTAAAATATAATATTTATTGATAATTATAGTGTAACTGATCAAATAAGTTCGTCAACTTATGAGAAATATGTATGTAATATGTTTTAATGTATAATAGGGTATATTTGATGAAGATACTACTTAATGGTGTCTTTAAAATTAATAGACACAGACAGCAACATAATAGGCATATCTTTCCGAAAAAAAAAAATTTCATGTTTATTTTGTGTTTATTTGTAGTTGCCTGTTTGATGTCCATAAGAACTGATCATTGTGATATATTCTGTGTATGTTTTATATATTATTTAGTTCTAGCGCACCAAACAAAACAGGAATAGGCTCATATGCTGTGAACTATTTGTACCGAGTATACGTTAGGTTCATGGCAAAGGGTACCGGATTGTCCGCTACTATCGAGAGTCCGTAATTTCGACGTAGGACCTTTTTCTTGCAACAGTTTAGGATTACTGTCCTATGTACGTATTTTAGTCGTAGGCACATGACAGTCACGTGACATGTATGACGTACTAAAGATAGGACCCTATCATGAAACGCGCTTCTGAACTTTACATACTTGATAATTAAAGACAGTTAACGCAGGATGGTGATGTCCTGAAACCTTGAACAATTAACCCTTTGTATTAAAAAATCGTACAATGCCCTCCTAAAGTACATGTATCCAAGAGAAAGTAGACAGAAAATACATGAACTGATTAAATTAGGTCCCTGTTAAGTTTCAATACAGGGATGGTCATTGGTAAAATATGAATGTATGCGGTCTTGAAAGTCTCCATACATATGGATAATGATATGTTTACCATTTGTTTACGATACACCACCACGTCAAAATATGTGTTTTTAACTTTTTGGCAGTGTCAAGTGAATAACCATGGGGATAGCAGTTTATTGTGCGATTATTAAAATGGTGTTTAAAATGACTGTAAAATCATGCGTGTGTGTCGAATCTGCTCCAGGCATGTCACGTTCCAATGAACAGTCATTGAGATCAATCTATTTTGGGGGTTGATTGTTACTTAACAATAAACTATAAAACTCTGGGGGAAAAAAACCTCTGTGTACTATTTAGATCATAATAATAATGGTATTTTTATTCAACACAATGTCACATTCACAGCTACAAGCTGAAACATGCTGAATAGCAGTGTAATTTGCAAAAATTTTTACACAAATCGAAATAACATCAATGAACTCACGAAAAAAAAAAAATTTGAGAAATAAATCATAAAACACATGAATTGTATCACGAATTAGCCATGAATACTAACGAAAGTATATATTGTTGTTTTATTATAAAATGTAAATAGAGTACAGAAGCCATGACGTCATCAAAAACACTTTTGTTAGAATGTTCAAATTTGGACCTCATTTTCAGAAAGAGCGTAACAACAAATGTCCAAATACCGACAGTAAAAGGAATAGGTTATGTATTGGCTGAGATATGCCCATCCGAATGAATTTTACTTCGATGAGCAATCAGTGTTATAGCGCACTGGTTCCTAAATTTAGGAACCAGTGCACTATAACACTGATTGCCCATTGACAAAAAAAATCATTCGGATGGGCATATCTCAGCCACTACGAAACCTATTCCTTTGATTTTTGGTATTTGGACAGTATTTGTTATGCTCTTTCTGAAAATGAAGTGAAAATTGGAAAATTCTTTACAAAATATCTATGACATCATTTATGACATCACACTTTACCACTCTATATGCACCATGTATGAATGTATAATCTTAATGCAAATTTGATATATTAGGATGAAATTGAAATCATTATGATTGATATAACAATTACTGGGCTAGTTAGACATTTACACAAATTACATAACCTAGCTGCAATTCATGAAGTAAGAAATAATTAATTTGCATGGTTGTATACTCCATACAAATTAAACATTACAGTGTCATCATGTGCAGAGATATTTACAAACATCAACATAACTTGAATGACTTACGAGGTAAAAGGAAATCTGAATATATATAATAATTAGAGAAAGACATAATAAATGGTTAGCATAACAAATTAGTCGTGAATACTAACCAACGACGGTAAGTAATTATTGTTGTTTTATATATTGACACATGAAATGAGTAAAACAAAAGTTGATCAAATAATATTAAGGCATCGTGTTTCAATTCGATTTCCTAATTTATTATTAAAAGGTAACATTTAAAATCATTATAATTAATATAACACTTTACTAAGCAAGCAAAAGATTTATACAAACAAAATACATTAGCAAACAGCAATTCATGAAAGTTAGTAAGAATTATTTATCTGAAACATTCAATGGGTTAACTATCTGTATTCAATTACATGGCTTATGAATATACACTCGTACACACAAGTGCTAATTCAAATGCACTTAAATAAGAGTGTTTACGTTCTATGAACCATATAAAATTGGAGTGTTAATCGCAATAGCCTATAATCAATCAACACTTATTAAAGTAAAACGTATTAAATGTATGATTATATATTTCTGTATCTTGTTGTAGTAACCAAATACATCATGATCAAAACAAGTACTTATGGCCACAATCAACGATGAAATCAGTTTTAATAACAAAACATTCCTTCCGTCAGATTTCTTTAGAAAATAAAGTAAATATTGGGACGTGATCAGTATTAACATGTATCGACCCGCTGATCTGGCACCACAACAGAAAACGTTTCAATACCAACCATACTTCTCACGCTATATTATGCTGGGGTTTTATTCACCTCTAACAAAATGGAACCCTGGAAAATGGCATGATAAACTACTAATCACATCACTCGAAAGGTTAGTCGAATTCCACAAATATAAAGCTAGCAGTGATAATATAAAAGGTACAAGATTAAGTTTGACATTAAAGACAAACTCACATTTTATCCAAGTTAATTGTAAATAAAAATAGTTTTCTAATCGCTGATCAACAGGATCGAGCAACAATTCGATCACATACAAGGTATTGTTTATATCGAAATATTAACATTTGTTATAATTAGGATTAAATCAGATTGATAACATCAGTACACATTATTCTTATGCCATAATAATTGTTAGATTATGCAATATATCGATGAACATGGAACATAAACACGCAAGTTTGTCATGTTTTACTTATCACGAACAACATTACCTACATAGAAAAATGGATAAACGTGTTCGTCCTTATTTTTTGGAAAGATATTTAACCCGTTTACTACGGGGACCGAGAATTATCGGTCCCCGATGCGCCTACTCATATACGGGAAGTACAATATTATTTACCTGAATACAAAGGTTGAACCCTTGGCTACATGTATATCAAATTTCGTTGACTCTAGTTGCGTGATTATTGTTTTATAACAATTGTATCATGGTAATACACACGCCTACTTCCAGGATATTCGTATACAAACACATGTAAGCCAATTCACAGTATTTTCACAGATTTCCACTTCGCTGAGCTTACATCATGCATATTGAACGCCTCTTTTGTGTGTACTACTTGACCAGCGAACTCACGCTAGGTTGAATAGAAGCGAATACAATGCCGTGGTCAGCCATATATCGATATGTTCTTCAGTGCGCGCCCAATATGGTTACTCGACCTGTCCCGAAAATAATCTTGTATATAACTAATAAAGCTTTATATCAAATGGCGAGGTAAACGGGTTAATAACTGGTATATCTAAAAAGAAAAAAAGAAAACATTAGGAGAAATAGAAATTGTCGATGTAAAAAGAAACAATACCAAACACAAAATTGGCAAGTGCCGACAAATAACAAATTAATTTCTAGAATTGGAAACTGTAATTTGTCATGATTTAAAATACACGCCACCAAGAATAAGTTAAATTATAAACATTGAATGTACATCACGAGTCAGTTTTAATCAAGGAAGAGTAAAACAAGGAGTCAGAGAATACAAATCTGGATCCAATACGACATTTGAACCTGTGTCATGTGATTGGTGATAATGATATATGACAGCGGTTGAGTTTGCCGTGATGAATACGATGGTAAGGTATAAACCAACAGTAATATATTAGATTTGGATAGCGCCTAACATGATATGATATCATCTCTTATCGCTTGCCACTAGTATTACCCTGGCAAGGATTCAATGCCAGCTCGTACACAGTAAGTGCACCATCTAAACTATGTGAGGAGCATTCAAGCCAAGCGACTCACGGGCATGTATAAGATAATTCATGTTTCTTTATAATGGAAACTACCCCGTTCCGTTATTTCTGGGCCACCCTGTATAAGCAAATAATATGCGTATGACGTAATACTCCCCGTTGACAAGCTTAACAATAGTAACTAGGTCCGTCATGCTCCGGCATACTTAGCTTGCCGGACCTAGTTACTATTGTTAAGCTTAATCTTGTCAACGGGGAGTATGTACGTTATACACGAACACTTAAATACTCAAACTTCAACACAGACACACACACACACATACATACACGCATTCAATCACACAAACACACACACACACTTACACATACGCATACTCACACGCACAAACATCCACTCCCGCACGCACGCACGCACTCGCACTCAAACAAACACAAATGTACACAAACACCCCACACATGCGCACACACAGACACAAACCCTTACACACGCGTATACACACAAACACAACATTAATAAAACTCCCACACATACGCATACAGATACACAACACACACCCACACAAACACAAACACATGAATGCATACTCACAAATGCACACAAACACCCACACACACACACAAACACACGCACGCACACTCATCCACGCGAGCACTCAAACAAACACAAACACACGCACACACTCAAACAAAAACCCATACCCGTATAATACACATACGCATATACACACACGCACGCAGGCACTCGCATTCCAACAAACACAAACAAACACATATACACTCACAAACACACACACACGCACAAATGCGCACACACGTACACAAAGCCACAAACGCACACATTCAAACACACACGCATACACCAGTTACATAATCCACCACACATACACATACACACGTATAAAACACACACACACACACACATATACATGTTGATACTTCTCTGATTACGTAATTCTGAAGACGGTGCACTGGATTTTCCGACGAACCTGAAATTGGGCATGAACTAGTGCTCAGATTGGCCAGACGACGAGAGAGAACGTAAGTGACGTAATTTCTCGCCTAAATGACGTCATTTCTTCTAGTAGGGGCCACAAATATGGGTGTCAGCAGTTTGGGGTACAATTGTTTTACTTGGCATACAAACTCTTTGGATCAAAAGATGAACATTTATCCAAAGAGACACTCTGTATCAATCATGGAAATTAGGCCTAATTTGCATAGATACAGAGTGTCTCTTTTGACGAATTTTCTTCTTTTGATCCAAGGAGTATGTATGCCAAGTAAAACAATCGTACCCCAAAATGCAGTCATGGACCCCTTAACTACCCCACTACTCGTCGTCCTCAGGTTTGCGAAAAGTCCGTACTATTGGAAAGTGGGCGCTCTGCCAATCTTGCTGCACCACTTCCACTTATCATCATTTGAATAAAAATTCAAATATTATTTCCGATACTATATCCGCAAATGGATTATATATTTACTATTATTGATTGAACATACGGGCGCCGTGCCCTGAAATTGATACGTAGATATGAGCGTTGTAGCAAGAAGGTTGCTCTGTTCTACCGTGGGTTGGGATCAGCCGTTGGGGGCCGGCTGGTCGGGGTAGTGTCATGGCGACGTATCGTACGCTGGTTCGGCAGGCGGGCCGCATCAGTGTTCCGTTGATTGGTTGAGTGCCCGTGCGCACAGGCCAATAAACGCGGTCCGTTGCTGACCTATCAGGAACGCACTCGCTTATGCGAGATTGTGGGTTTTGGAGCCACGGTGGAGCATAAAAAAGCGATTGTCTACATTGTCTACAAACGAATATCACTAGCGATATTATTTCCGATGCTATATCCGCAATGGATTATATATTTACTATTATTGATTGAACAAACGGGCGCCGTGCCCTGAAATTAATACGTACATATGAGCGTTGTAGCAAGAAGGTGGCTCTGTTCTACCGTGGGTTGGGATCAGCCGTTGGGGGCCGGCTGGTCGGGGTAGTGTCATGGCGACGTATCGTACGCTGGTTCGGCAGGCGGGCCGCATCAGTGTTCCGTTGATTGGTTGAGTGCCCGTGCGCACCGGCCAATAAACGCGTTCCGTTGCTGACCTATCAGGAACGCACTCGCTTATGCGAGATTGTGGGTTTTGGAGCCACGGTAGAGCATAAAAAACAGATTGTCTACATTAGATTATATCATTTGACAAAGTATTGAAGCGGAATACGAAACGTCATGATCTTTTAGATTCCTAGTTTGACCATACATTGCGAGACAAACGAATATAACTAGCGATATTATTTCCAATACTCCGTTCCATTGCCAGAATTAAGAAGAACCAAACGAAAGTATTAGACCGGCATCCCAGAGGTGTGTTGTCATTGCATCGAAAAGCGTACTGATTTCTGAACATATGTATAGTAAGAGGAGAATGTAATTAATCCAAAAAGCTGAGTCTCCCGGGGTCTACCCAAGGACAAAGGGCTCCTTTGCGCCTCCAACATCTGAACCCTGGGGATTATCTGATGCTTCTTTTTTGTGTTAGTGTACCGTGTTAATCATCGCTCACGGCAGGGTTAGCGAATCATCTTGCGTTTTTCGAACATTTTTACGTTGGGTGTTTTAGAAAAAGACGAAATACACGCTGTACGCATTCAGGATTATACCCAATCCTCTTGCAAGTGAACAAATATGTATAACAGATTACAGAATGTTCACAAGAGATTCAACTTAATGTTAATTTGTTTACTTACAATAAACCATAATGCCCTGAACAAATATTGTATATCACTTAAATCATGACAACATACCCGTTTTCATTGCCATTCAAACGCAACGATGATAACAGTGTAAAGCGTTACACCTGTATTGTCAATGTACTCGCATCTGGATTTTAAATCCTTATACATGTAACATTTTTTCTCTTTTTTGTAATGTCACAAGCATCATCATTTTAATAATACTTGCGTATCAAATTTGTTCAAGCCATGGCACGTGCCAATGAGCAGATGTGATTTTTTTCACAATATGTCCAACTATTTGGGGGTTCTATTGTTTGCTGATCATGAACTATACAAACCTGGGGAAAGAAGAACCAAACAAATGTATCTCTATCGTAAGATAATTGTGCCGTCGGTTAAGGTCTGTATGGTGAATGATAACAAAAGACGACCTTTAAATCTTGTTACCCTTTAATTTTCTTTTTAAATATCCAGGTATTGTGGGGATTCGATTGTTGTGTAAGCAATAAGCGATAGATCACTGGTAAATGTAAAATGCCTCTGCGTATTAGTATATTCACAATAAACTCAAACATGTTCAGTCGAACAATCAAATCCGGTAGAAAAAAAAAGAGAATCCAAAAATGTATACTTAAAAAAAAAGCAATAAGATCAGGACGAAATTAAAAGAGCTACTGATCATGGGAGATGATAAATCACGCTCTGTTAGCAATCATTCTTCCAATGATAGATTCAGCTACGGTCGGTTGTATCGTCTCCTCAAAATAACAAAGAACCCTGGGAAATTACCAACTTTTCGGATGATTAATCAAACCCATTAGTGAATCTTTTCATCCAAGTTTAAGAAAACCCTTTTCAATTAAAATACAAAGGTGTTTGCCGTGATCAATTACAAACAAAATTATTCAGAATTTGAAATATCGATACAGATAAACAAACATCAATTATCTTTTGAAAACTTCTGCTTCATTTAACAAGAAATGTACAGCCTTGATTGACTCCAAACAAGTTTAACATCGTGACAGACCTGACTGCGCTATATTTAGTAGCCAATATTAGTATTATTATCTTGAACTGTACAATTACCACATTATTACTATTCTGCATGTGATAGTGTAAGTTACTATGACCTTGATGTTTGGCAAGGCAAGCTCAGAGAGAAGGTCATATTGATAACGTAAAGTAGACATGGAGAATAAATCGCTTTTAAAATGTGATACTATTGATGGTGGTGGCTGACAGTCGTGTGCTAATGGTGGTGGTGGTGATGGTGTGGTAAGGCTAGTTGCAGTGAAGTGTTGTTGTTGTTGGTGGTTGTGGTAAGTGTAGTGGTAGTGGTGGTGCTGATTGTATGGGTAGTGGCAGTGGTAGTGGAGGTGGTGGTGGTGGTGGTGGTCGTGGTAGTGATGATAGTGGTAATGGTTGTGGTAGTGGTGAAGGGTAAACGGGATGGGCATAGAAAGGATTTGAACTGTGAATCTCACAGTTAGAAAGTGTGAGTTCTTTCAATCTTTGCACACTACTTCCACTGATGATTCCTGAATGATGCTTGCGTGTCAAGTTTGTTTAAACCATGACACGTTTCAATGAACAGTTGTATCATTTCTACCATGTTCACAAGAGATTCAAATTTGTTTATTTACAATAAACCATAATGCACTGAAACAATTATCGTGTATCACTGAAATCATGACAAAATAACCGTATTCATTGCCAGTCAAACGCAACGATGATAACAGTATATAAAATGACACTTGCATTGTCAATGTATTCGCATCTAGATTTTAAATCTTGATTTATCTTTATTGTAATGTTACAATCAATTCCCTTGATAATGCGTTGCAAAATTGTTTAACTATACTGGTCTCGGATTCAAAAATTGTGAAGGTATTTGTTCTAGGCTTCGGAAACTTTCAACGGACATTTTATTTTTGTAATACGAAACACTTTATTTTTAATTTGATATCCTCTGTACTTTTTTAGTTACTTTTATACGACTTGACGAAGGGTTAAAATCGACTCAACATCAAAGCTCTCTTTTTGGCTCAATCCGCTAGATTCGTGCAAGTGGATGGCCGCCATCTAGCGGCCAAGATGAGAATAACTCTTCGATCTTGGTGGAAAATTACTGCGAGCTTCCACATTTCTCTTCTATCGTGTTCTTTGGCTAATGGTAAGAGAATACTAAAAAAAGTTAGATTTTAAAAAATGTCCCTTTATTATGACGATATCTATCAATGATAATCATTCAGTTCAAGAGCGTTACTGAACGGTAACAAACCTCACACACGTTTTCAAATAACCCGTTGTTACCCGTTGATGCAAAGTTTTGCTTTTTTCTAACCAGGATAGCAGTGTTCTTTTGTAATGAAACTTTCACAGATACCTTACATAAACACGCAGGAAAAAAATAAAGTAAACACTTTTTTCAAGTTCATAGATTTCATATACTATTTTATAAAAAAAAGTTATTATAAGAAATTAAACGATATTTAATTGTCCTTCAATCTGGTAGGTGGATACAAATTAAAACTTTACGCATGAGTGACACATTCATTTGTCTGTTCCAAGGTGCAAAAGTAAAAATTGCAAAATTGCACTAAAAATATAAAAAGTCATATTGCACTGAAAAGTTCAACAAAACACGATAAAAGAATTTGCATGGTTCATTGCAATTGAAAAGAAAATTATTATTTAAAAGATTAATCTTTGTTTGTTTAGAGTCAGTTTCTTTCTTTCTCTGCAGTGTTTCTTTATTCAAAGTCAATATCTTGTTGGGCCACCATGACTGTTCAACAGCGCAGTACATCGACGGCGCATGCTGGATATCGATAGTCCAGTTTAACCACATGTGTCTCTTATTCAAAGATAAAGCCATTGTGTAAGTTTGTTCTTTTGTTTCCATTTGTTTGGTGTGGAAGGGCATTCACACATCAATGGCAGACTGTCCAATTGTGCAATTTTAACTTTTGCACATTGGAATACAAAAAATAAAAATGTGGTCACTCATGCGTAAAATTAAATTTATGTCAGGTTGAAAAACAATTACATTTTCTTACATTTGATATGTAATTTATTAATTTCAATTAAAGTTGTATATGAAAATTCTGGACTTGAAAAGGTGTTTACTTTCTTGTTTTGCTGAGCGTATATCTCACAGTGATTTCGGTATAGAAGTTTAAAATGAAAATTTGGGCAATACCTGACATATTTACAGATGCACCTTTAATCTCTTTGCTAGCTCCCCGATGGTAAAGGGGAGTTGAATTTACATAGCTACCAATGGACCAAGCGGCTTTCCCTTTACTTCTTTTACTTGGCATTTTGGCAGACGATTGTAACAGAGAAACAATTTTTGAATTACATGAATTATCTCTTATCCTACGTTACACTTTTCTTAAAATCTGATATCCTCTCCACTGTAATTAATATGCGTAATCTGATTGTAGATTTAACTAGACACAATTGAGAGCTCTCGTTTGTGCACAATCCGGTGGTTTTGTGCAAGTGGATTGTTGCCATCTAGCGGCCAACATTGTAATCACTCCCCAATTTCGTTTTGTTTTATTGAGGGGGGTGGGGGCGTATTCGAATTGGAGAGAGAAGCTAAGAGAATGAGACTCTGTCATACATCCATTGTTAAGTTATTTCGTTTTCTTCCCCATGTTAACCGGCCGCGTACTCACACGCACAAAATGACATACGCGCGCTCAAACACATGCAACCACCCAGATAATGAGAAATAAATGAGTCAGAAATGTCTTGTAAAGTTATTTCGTAAGGGTTGTTTCCCCATGTGAACCTGCGGTTGGCACACATTTATGGGGGGATGTTCATTGACGATACTACATATAATTCTTATAAATCCACGGGTCCATTACAGGGATAGTTGAGTTTTGGAAAAAGAGAGTACAGTTTTGGTCAAACTAAATTTTAGTAACCAAAACCTGAACCATTACAAACTACATAGTTATGACTCCACCATGCTCGAGACAATAGAGGAATACAAATGTATAAACGACTAAGTAAAAAGCCTGTTATCATTCAAAACGAGCTGTTAAAACTGAAGAGGGCGCTCTCCATAAAATCATTGGTTTCAACCGTTTTGAATAAAATAATGTGCATTAATGGTTTTTTTTTTAAATAGTGATTAGATAGAGAGATAATTAACAATTATTAAAAAAACCTCTTTCGTAAATTGTTGAAAAAAGGAAGCAATTCAAAAGAAATTACGGCTGGTTCAAAATTATCGAATAATTGTGGGGGCCCACAATCATTCCACATGCTTATGTTCATAGATATTTCAGCCGTTTCTAAATCGATTTTGACGAAATAAAATGTATGATGTCATTGAAATTGTATGATGTTTTAAATTTGACACTTATTTGTTCATTATCTGATGAAAAAATTGTGTTGCGCCCTCTATACCACATTTCAACTATCCCTTTAATTCGAGCACATTCACAACGTTGGTATTCATGTTGTGTATCCATGATCATGTTTGTATAAAGATTGACTCGCATTATAGCTGGATAGTGTGTTGATATAAACAAAAGATTTAGTTATTCGTCTGTAACATGTTTGCACCTAAACAGAAATGAGCTCAGTTTTCCCCGTTAATTTTCTCCGTAAAAATATTTTCCCCTGTCGGCTTCTTATGCCATGCCAACATCATCAATGATATTTGCATAGATCCGTTATCTTTGTTTTCTGTTTGTCAGTCTTATTGTTGTATAATCTGCGTTTGATTGCTCCTGTTTATTGTTTATGTATGATATTTTGCTTTAAAGCCCAAGATCAGTTTCGGGAAAGTAGCCGAATACATCTAAAAATAAACAATACTGATATTATCAGTATTGTTGAATATGTATTGAAATAGGTCTCGTGTGCTAAAATCCGAACCTTAGCATCGTTAAATACAGAAATATCGGAAGTATGAGCGAACCGCCACGTGGACAACCGCGTGGTCGTAATACACGTAGCGTATGGGCGATTCCTCATTGGCGATATCTATCTCATTGGCATAAATATATAAGTTCGAAAATATATCAATTAGTAGGCGGTTTCTTCGCCAAATTTAGATAATCCTATATTAGTATAATTATATTCTTTCACATTATTGGTAATAAGAGCTTCCATTTCATTTTTTGGACAGGGGGGCGTTTCCAAAACTGGTTTTACCTTTAACAGTAAACCAAAAAATAAAAAAATCAGAAAATAGAAGTAAAAATGCTGTCTAAATGTCGATTTGTTTGTATTACTGGGATAAGTATTGCATAAAGGATCGTATCAAAAGTACAACCCAACCAGACACTGTGAGCACAAAAGCGTGCACATTCACACGAACGCTAATCACAGACTCACTCACAAGCACACATTACACACACACGCACACACACACACACACACACACACACACACACACACACACACACACACACACACACACACGCACACACACACATACACACATATCAGCACTCTTGCATGGAAACATTTTAAGTAATAGTATACACACATAAATAACCAAAGGGGGGTTACTTAGTCACGAATATTAGTTTTTATAACATACAAATACATACCACCTGATACAGGAGTTTCGTTATAGAAAAGAGAGAGACCTGATAAGGAAGGCAGGGGGGGGGGGGGGGGGGTTGTCTTTCCTATCTGCTTTCATATTAACTAGTTCACCCTGTCTATGATGACATTTGAACAGACCAGTCAAGTTATTAATCGGCGTTGTGAAATAGTACATGGATTAGCGTTAGACATGTTTGAAAACGCTGAATTGAAGATACAGGGATAACCGATCATAACCATGGTCACTGTATTAGTCACGTGGGTTTGGGGGGGGGGGGGGGGGGGGGTGGGGGGGGGGGGGGCGGTGCCACGTGCCTCTCCAATTATTGGACGCTTATATTAACAACAAACCATAAGAGGACAGATTTTACAAAGTAAATATATACATAGGGCGTGCCCCTCCACCAATTATATGTGTACTATTAACTCTAGACAGAACACACAATAATGTTCACACAACACATTGTTAATATGGGTTACAAACGTTTTTATTCTGATTTGTTTTGGTAGAACATTCGTATGAAATTTGAACTTACTTTATTCTTATTTTTAGTGAGTTATTTGCCGTAAAATTTGGATTCATAGATAGCTACGGAGATTATACATGTAGATATATCGTTAACTCATTTTGTATTGAAAGTGGATTTATTGCCTTTTGGACGTGAGTTCTTCATATATTAGTCTGAAAAAAAGATGTATTAATTGTACCCAAGTATAAATGACACGGTTTAACAACCACACTTCAAACAAACGAGATCTACAATACGACACTGAAATATGTGTTTAAATATATGGCTGTATCAGTACAGTATAACTATGCAATGATAATACATGTTTGTTATCTTAAAGTCCACAAGGAAACAAAGAAGTTTTATAAAAATTCAACCATAACTAACCATTATGACAAAAAAAAGAGTAAGCAAAAGGCATATTCAAACATTCAAAGAGCAACAATTTTCTCCATTGCCCTTGTATACAGTTTGATCAGTATTAAACAATACAATTATTATTTATGCCTTCACGAATTGCATTATTTTCATTGAACTTAATCAATACCTGTTACATCATTACTTAGTTTTAAGTCATTTGCTAACATTTAAATTACAACCAAAGGCAGAAACTGGTATAAACTAATATTACATAATATGTACTCAGAATGCATGTTTTTTTATGTAAAGGTCCGAAAGGAAACATCGATTTAAAAACAAATTTAACCACAAATAACATTCATAACAAAAAGGAGTTTACAGATGAAACATTCCTAAAGAAAAAATCACTGACAACAGCAAGATGTGCATACTATTACACGCGTATTTACAAACAACATCAACCGTAGACGAAGTGACTGAATTAGCATTCGAGTGTTAATAATAATGATACATTTAATAATAATAATAATGATAAGTAGTACAAGTAATAACAAGTTGCATGTATATAGCGCTTAATACATGGTTTATAAGTGCTGTGAAATATTATTGATATAAAGCTCATACCATAATGAACCAGATTTGTGTACACAACTGAAATTTCATTTTAAATGAGAGTGTTGAACTAAACATACGTACATGTATAATATAACTGATACACGAATATGCGTCCTTACTTTCCGCCTTTATACTACAGGCTCAATATTTGTGGAGCTCTACTTGTATATTCCTTTGATTCATTTCTATAAATGCTATATATATATATATATATATATATATATATATACATATATATAAGAAAATAACGAACATGTTTTTGTTTATTTTCGAAAATGTTTGGCAATCACACAACAATAGAATATGAATCGCGTTGTACACATTACAATGCGTTTTATATACCTTTCCCTTGTTGTGTTTGTTAAAGGGAGAGATCTACTTTTGCAAGCCAAAATTCAAAAGTTGCGAGGTTATTGTCTTATATGAAAGGAAATGTCATTTAATAGCATGCCTGAACAAATTAGGGCTTGAAATCTCTTTTTCGTGGAGTTATAGACCTAAAACTGAATAAACTGAGGGACGTCGGTTAATTAGGTACATACGTATTTTCGGCCGGTGAGTAAGTTCGTACATAGATTTCACGGAGTGCCAGATCGGTATGCATGACCCCTACGTGACCGGCGCTAGCTACGTGACCCGCGCATAAGTACTAATGTGTGAGCTTTTACCAAGCAAAATACCCAAACATCGCTTAAACTGACTACATGTAATTATATATTCTTTCTTTTTGAGATCTTTTTCCGTGACATACGTTAACAAATGTCGGCTTCACAATACCTTTACGAGAATTAGTACTATATTGTTGTAATATTATGCTAAATCAGTTGAACTCCTTTATTGACCGATATATAGTTTAAATGGAGGGACGCATTCGTTTTTCATTCGTAGAATCCAAATTAGAGGGCTGTTCGCTCTGATTTTTTGTTTGCGTGTTACATTGATCCCCATCCGTCAACTGAAAGCTGTTCAGACGTTTTGTAAAAGTGGACCTGTCCCTTTAATAAGAATACAACTTATGAGGGACCGCTACAAATCCTAGTAGATTTTGAGGATTTGGAAAATATTACTAAGTCCCTTAAAACGTTTACATGCAGATGCACTGCTCTGTCTTGCCATATTGCTCTCCATACACGGATTTGCACCATTCTCTGAGTTCACGATTAGTGTCGTCATCGAAGCGTTTGCCATTGATTGTAGACTCATATGGGAACACTCGAGTACTCCATAAGCGTTCTTGATCTTTCATTAATTCCACTCGAGACCTAGTGCCTAGACCTGGAAAGGATCAAGATAGTGAAAATATATGAATTATCTAGATAAATTATGTAAAGCATACATTATGTAATGTCGATTATAAACTTTTGATCACAATAAAAATATTTACCTTCGAGAGAGGGATGAAGGAAGCAATATACATCCGGGATTTCAAACTACACTGAACCGAGTCAGGGGGAGGGGGGGTGGGGGAGGGGTGAGGGTGGATGGGGGGGGGGGGGGGGGGGGGGGGGTTGGGCTAGACAAGCTACCGAAATACCCGATGATCAATCGTTACGTCACGAAAAGTCAATTCGGCCACGAAGGCTGTAGATGACAAAAGAAAATTTCGCGAGTAAACATACTCCGCACAAAAATAAACTGGCCACTTATTTAAGACAACATATCCTATATTTGTTAACGATAAAATATATGTTATTACATATCAAATTAAAGATAAAATAACCCTCTTCGATATTAGCATAATTATAGCCCAGAAGAAATCATTCATGCATGACTTGTCACGGTCAATTAACCACCGCAAGCAAATAGCAAAAATGGAACATCCATTCAACCATTTAAATGTTGACAAGCATGATATAAACGCTATATTAATGACATAGCATAATTATTCCTTACAAATGTGATCTTTTTTAGTTTCATATCAATAGAAAAAGTGTAAATGAAGACAAATTGTGAACGTTGTAGGTTTAATTTTTATCCAAATGTAACACAATGGGGAATTCCATGGCTAAGGTTTATTCGTCGAAACTACAGTTTGTGCCTTTATTTCAGCATGAAACTTGGTATCAATTTTTCTCAAGAATTCTACCGTAGTCCAAATATCTTCACAATCTGATGCCACCCTTGGTCAACCATTTGGGCAGTCCCTAACATGTAACTTCTCTAGGTAACTATAGTTGAAATTGCAAGGGACATAGGAAACAGACAAGCTTTATGCCTCAAAAACAGACCAATATGTTGATGTTCTCATAACCTGGCCCTGTTTTATTGGAAATTGTGTATTTTTGGTGTTTGTTTATGACAATAAGGTTGAATGATGTCATAAAAGACTTGCCCCGCACATCTTGTTTCAAGCAAGACGCTTACTCATTGCAGTCGAATGGTGCGACCATTCATTGTTTTTGCAATTTTTGAAAACAGACCTTGCTATTGTTAACTGTTCATGGCAGTTCATGCATGAACAATTACACCTTTAATTTATATTCTGCCTGTAGAAGACTAAATTTCCTTTAATTTGATATAAACCGAACACAAAAAGTAACTTCACCCCGAAGCAATTGCCTATAATTTCATAACCGATTATTGTTTCAAGATGTCATCTTACCACAATATTGGCACAGTTGTTATGTTCGATATGTGCGAAAATCAGAGATATTCGTTACTTTATGGCTGAATGAGCACAGATTAAAGACAAAATGGCCCAATTCAAAAGTCACAAGGAAATGGGCGTGCCTATACATTGTTGTGAATCCACACATGTGGCGGAATGCATTGAGCATGGTTTATGAAACAATGCTGTTTGATATTCCATTCATTTAGATTTTTTGGTGGCACATGTGGTAAAATGCATCAATTTCAATTGTAAAACAGTGCATTTTTTTATTTTCCAACTCTCAATAATTTGTAATGATGATGATACTTTTGCGAATTTTGAAATATTACTATTTTGTCTGTAATGTGTGCTCACTCAACCATGTATTAATGGTTACCTCTTGTTTTTAAACATTGTTTTCCTAACTACCATATGGATATATTGGCAAGACGAAATCTTGAAACAATTCTTGGTTATGAAATTATGGGAAATTGCTTAGGGTTGAGGTTACCTTTTGTGTTCGGTTTATGACAATGTACACTCTGTCGCACATACATATTAAATATTTCAACTTAAACAAGTGTCCAGTTTATTTTTGTGCGGAGTATATTTGAATTGTGATCAAACTTTGAAAACGATATTATGGTAATAACCAATACAGATGAACTTTCATACACATATGTATTTATTTATTTATTTATTTATTTCCGGGATATATAAACATGATGACAAGGTCCGGAGTCCAACAATGATCATTGTACAATAACAATGATATTCAAATATACATTAAAATATAACATCGTAAACAATGCACACAAAACTGATGCACATTATTCTTTAAACACTATTACATGTACATTATTCTTAGAAAATCAAAATTGTGAGGAAGCATTATAAACTACATGTAACAACTGTTAGACAGAGGTGTACAGCTGCAGATGAGAAAGTAAGACAAAGGACAGAAGGAGAATGATAGAAAAGGGAAAGCGAGCAAAAAAAAGGGAAAAGAGTATCTATAGAGAAAGAAAGCCAGAAATGTAGGAAAGAAGTGGAAAAAGGAGAAAGTAAGCATGCAAGAGAAAGATAGTAAGAGGGAGAAAGAGACACAGAGTTACACATTAACCATGTTAACTGAGATTTACATTAAAATAATGCTAAATTGCATTATCATGCACTTGCTGATATCTTGCTGATATCTTGCTGATATTTTGCTGATATTTTCTCACTATACCGATAAATGCAACATTGATATTCAGTCCATAATTTATGGTAGTATGTAATTGTACTTTTGAAGTTTAATTTTATTAACAGTTTATGGTATTTAGTCAATAGTAACAAGAAACAATATTTATCATTGTTAACTGAATGTTCAATAATTCTTACAATGTATATATATCAGGTTATCAACGTGTGTAGCTCATGTGCAATTCAATTGCGAAACAGCCACTTATGGGCCAATAAGTACCATTTATCAATAATAATAAAATAATAATATAGGATATTTATATTGCGCAATATCCACCTAATATAAGGTGCTCAAAGCGCTTATTATTATCCCTGGTCATTTGGTACAGTTCAGACCCGCACAATGATATTGTACACATTCTCAACTCCCCGGGGGGCATACTAGCGGGCAACCCTATAGGTGCACCAAGCTAATTTCACCAGACCAGGTACCCATGTATACACCTGGGTAGGGAGCAGCAATGAGGATTAGATGCCTTGCTGAAGGACAAAGGCAGTGGGCAGGGTTCGAAATCGGGGTCTCACGATCAGAAAGCACGCGCTCTACTGATCTTGTCACACCACTCCACCAATCTATCTATCTATCTAAATCTGCAAACATCTTGAAGCTGTGCAATTGTTTAACATAACATATAATATGCTAAAGTTGCAAAAACACATTTTAATTAATACTTTTGAACATTACCTAGCAAGAATGTAAACATATAATTACAAATTGATTTAAACAAGTCAACAGATACTATTTAGAGATCGAACAAATGCAGGGATAGCTAAATTTTGATAGCAGTTAGTTCTGCACTTTGGAAAAATCAGACCATCACTATGGCGCAAAGGGCGAAAGTTGGGTAGAGACTGAGAAAACTGAGAAAACATATTGAAAGTTTCGACCCTTCGTTCATGCAAGGTTGGAAGATCTAGAATTTGTAATCTTCCTTCATACGTGAGAGTGATATTAAAACCAAGAATAAT
Source organism: Echinarachnius parma (assembly GCA_037951105.1). NCBI lineage: Eukaryota > Metazoa > Echinodermata > Echinoidea > Clypeasteroida > Echinarachniidae > Echinarachnius > Echinarachnius parma. The sequence goes on along the minus strand of JBAMJV010012408.1, from coordinate 51,654 downwards.
TTGTGTGACACGTCTCTGGATTCGTTCGATTTTCTCTGACTGTTGAAGAGTAATGGAGGAAGACCAAACAGGTGAGGCATATTCTAAGACAGGTCTAATGTATGATGTATATATTGCTACAAGATCAACAATAGGAAGGTTGTACTTCTTCAAGGTGCACAGATTCAAAACATCGTATAGAGGCATTTTTAATAATAGTATCAATGTGAAGGTCCCATTTCATATTAAACTGTAAAGTAACACCCAACAAGCGTAAGTGTTTAACAGCTTCAAGAGCAGCATCGCCAATACTAACTTTAGGGAATTCATGGTGATTTCTCATGAAATAAATGTGCATGATCTTACACTTGCTAGGTTTAGGTGTCATATGAGTTGCAAGAGACCATCCAGTCAGCTTGGTAACAATGTCCTGCAAATAGGATGGTTGTGAGTGACTTCTATACTCAGCGAGCGTCAAATCATCGACATACTTCCACCTATCAGGGGTGTCTATACTGTAGATTGTAATTGAGTTATCATTGGGTTGAACAATGGGGCGTCAAGTGACATTTTATATATTGAACCATAATTGGTGTTCACTGACAAGTTTGGCTACCACATCTAAAGTTTTGTAAAGATTATTCATGTACATTACTGAAATATTTTTCAACAATCAAGAGGTGCTAACTAATGGTTTCGTGTTCAGTCTAGATAGGAAGGGTATTCAATGAATTACATGTTTTCTTTTTCCGTTATCTCTTTTGTATGATTTCGTAAAAGCATATGGTTCTATGAAGCGGCTGCATAGAAATAGCATACATTTGTGCTATTAATGTCATTAACATCGCTGAAGAAAAAAGGTATATTTCCAATTTTGTTTTAGATTAACTATGTACTGTACATATTTGTTTTTTACAATATCGATTTGATAACGAATATTTGTTTAGATATCAATTCGTTTAAATGTAAATGTACAAAATGTAATTATATAGTATTTATTGACCAATTGCTTCATGGCGGATATAAGTCTCAAACAACTTCGTAAATGTACCGTTCATTTTGAATAAAACTTATTATCATTTCCACGGGAAGGTGGACATAAACTAAACAATCAATACGCTGGAAATTATGTTTCATCATAATCATATTCCTATAATCTTATTTGTAATTTCACATAATTTATTAGATTGTCCGGTATTTGATTTTATCACATATATATGACTGTCTATGTATGTTGAGTCCCTTAGATATATGTTTTAGTGGATCAAACCTCCGAACAATATAGAACGCGACTTACCATAACGTGAGCCACTGATTCGTGTGAATCCTGCAAGTTCTTCCTATCTTACTTGGAACATATTACATATTGACACACACAATTGTCTAAAACATTTGGCAAGGATTGCCTTTTAGATGATAAATTGTACTACTTAGAATTATAGTACTTATGTAGGCAACATCCCACAGCCATTTTACAACTCTGGCATTATCCCCCTACGCTAGGTGACCTCTCTCTTCCATCAAATTACAGAGGCATAACAGTGTCACCAATTGCTTCTAAGCTCTACAATTAAATGCTTCTCAATAGAATCACTCCCCATGTCGATCCGGTTCTCCGACGTAATCAGAATTGTTTTCGGAAGGGAAGAGCCACAACATTTGAGATCCTCACTCTTGGGAGGATTATAGAAGAGCTGAAAATTTCCAAGCAGAAAGCAGCTTTAATTTTTGTGATTTCTCCAAAGCTTTTGACAGTGTCAATAGGAAGATCATGTTTCAAATTCCTGGTAATTACGGCATACCTTCTCAAATAGTAAAGCCAATTGCCATAATGTACAAACACCCAACAAGCTTCGTACAAAGCATGGACGGCCCTACGAAGGAGTTTCACACAACAGCAGGATACTGCAAGGGGATGCGCTTGCATCGTATATCTTTGTTATAGTCGTGGACTATATTCTACACCAGTCTGTGGAGAAGATGAAAGAGAAAGGTTTAGATGTCAAACCAGAAAAAACTAACCGTGACAAGACAAGTACTTGATATACCTTAACTATGCAGATGGTATCGCTTTAATAGCAAAATATCTTCAGAATGCCGAAGACCTGCTTTCTTCTGTAGAGAATGCTTCTGCAAAGGTTGGTCTGTTTCTCAATCCACAGAAAACCGAGTACATGACGGTGAACGAAGAGGTTGATCATCCTGCAATCATCTCCAGGGAAGCTATACTCATTAAGGAAGTCAACTATTTTAAGTACTTAGGATCTTACGTTGCTGACTCCAAGAAAGATTTCATGTCACGCAAAGGTCAAGCATGGAGTGCATGTAATAAATTGCTCCACAGTTGGCAATCTCACATTTCAAGATCTACAAACGTTACATTGTCAGGGCCTGTGTGGAGAGCATCCTACTTTATGGTTCAGAGACATGGACCGTTAATAAGGCACTACAAGACCGTCTTGATGGGACATGTACTAGGTTACCCATGAGGGTACTAAATATTAGTTGAGGGGGCACAACACAAAACCAGAAATCTATGGAAACATACCACCCATCTCTACCACTGTTGCTCATCGCCGAACAAGATCGCTCGTCACTGTTTTAGGGCCAAATACCAAGTAATATCAGATGTGATCTGCATGAGACTCCCATGTCCGAATAGAGGAAGGAGACCTATGAACTACAGTCAAACCTGTGTATAGTGTCCACCCAAGGGAGTCAAGAATAGTGGCCACTGTAGACAGGTGGCCACTATAGACAGGTTCAATAGCACTGTTTTTTCTTGCAGGGGATAAGTTTTGATGGCCACTATAGACAGGTTGGCTGCTATAGACAGGTGGCCGCTAAGACAGGTTTGACTTTATATGGACTGCAGCATTGCAAGAGACATCCAGTTTGAAACTTGGGATTTGCGGACATTGATGATGGATACAGATTCATGGTGTTGCATTGTGAACTCAATCTCGGATGCGTCCGCTTTAATAGTAACAGTAGTAGTATAGTACGGCTTATCCCGAAAGGGTGGGTAGCGTCGCGTCGCGTCGCGTTGAATGGAACGCGACAATTCGTCCAAAGCCCCCCCCCCCCCCCCCCCCGGATTTGCCGAAAGGGTGTGTTGGGAGCGTTAAGGCGCGTCAGCTCAGATAACGCTACCAAATGGCACATAAGGGGGGCTTATTCCGAATGTACGCGTTTAGAGTAAATATGCATACAATGATGTGTACATCAAAGACGCGTCCGTAAAAAGCGCCATTTCAATCTCTGAGTTTTTGTTTCGCCACCGCGACGAAACACGTGTTATCATATGAGAGACCGACTTTTCCAGAAGATGTGATTTTATAGCGCATGGTTGATTGATTGAACCGATGCGTAAGGCGTGCGTGCTTCGGATGTACTGTAGTCGATATATTTTTGAACCATTATTATTGCGTTTGTAAAATATTATGATGTCCGATTCCCACGCTCTATATATAGTTTACCGCGTTCCGCGCATTCCAGGAAATGGGTTTGTACAACCGCCTTGCGTTGTATAATGAAGCTCAGTTGCGAGTCATGTGTGTTCGATTGTGTACCTGAAAGGACATAAAACTTATGAAGGGCCTAATTTGTATCAAAATACACATTTACTAAGACATCTACATCAAAGACTTCGGAGTTAATTAATTTGAATCTGATCCATAGGCGTACCCAGGGCAGGGGATTTGAGGAGGGGGGAGAGGTTCAACCCCCCCCCCCCCCCCCCACCCCCTTGACCAAATAATGACTGTTTTGGGGTTTGAACCCCTTCTTTACAATTTGTAGCTGGTCTCGAGACCACATTTAAGCCCTCGAAAATTGTAAATGTACTTGGTCTCGGCTTCAAAAAATGTATACCGCCACTCCCACCCCCTTGCTAACATACATTTGTCAGACGACATCCCCCCCCTGAAAACATCCTGGGTACGCCACTGGTCTGACCACCATCATTCAGGTTTGTGTCATTTCAAGTTTCGATTACACACAAATTAATTCAATCCGAAGGTGAACTATTCCAAGGCTTCGATGGTTACTCTTGAGCAAATTGCATGAGTACACAAGATATGACGTCATACAAATCTTTTTTTTTCAAATTTGAACTTCATTTACCGAAAGAGCATACAAAATAATGTCCAAATACCCCAAATCAATTAAATATGTTAAGAATTGGCTGAGATATGACTAATCGCATGATTTTGTTTCCAACGCACACTTTCGGCAAAACCGGGGAGGCTTTGGACGAATGGTCGCGTTCCAGTCAACGCGACGCGACACGACGCCCGCGACGCGACACGACGCCCCCAACGCACCCTTTCGGCAAAATCGGGGGGGGGGGGGGGGGGGGGGCTTTGGACGAATGGTCGCGTTCCAGTCGACGCGACGCGACGCGACGCTACCCACCCTTTCGGCATAAGCCGTATGGTACTGTGTTCTGGCATGTATTCTTCCTTATTTGAGTTACCGAACTTAACAATTCCCCAAATAAACGTACATGAATTGGTCTTGGTTTGGGCTGTCTCTTTAATCGGCTAACAGTTTCGTTACATTATTAAATTACAGCAGAATTAAGTTATCAGCGTACCAGCATGTGTAACGCGAGATACTGTGGACGTGACCTAACACAATTTCGTCCTATCACATGTGATGTGGTGAACAATGTGATGATTAAATTCAACATTGTAAAATGTTTGTTTTGTGTCTCAGAAATTCATAAAATCCCAGGGAGTGCTGCAAGACTTACCTAGTCAGTATCTCGTTAATATCTTCTAATAGTCAGTGGCCATATTCATAAAACCCCGATAAGCTAGTTGGTTGATCAAATTACGATTTTGATTTCCGCTAGGCTTAACTGGTATTCAAAAAAGGCCGATAGGCTAAATTCGCTATCGTAGTCAAGGCCTGGCCTAGCATGACAACCCATCTGTCTAAATTCCACAAGCAGTTGGTATTCCACGACATTGTTAGTCGAAATGCGAACAATTACAACAATAGATCTGCGGTGCCGACTAAATGCATTGAAATCTATTTATGCGGGACGTTCTGAATAGAGCTTTGTTGCACTTACAACAAAGGCGTGAAGTTGAATGACGACCTAACACCCAGCTAATTTTTTCTTATTTACCAAAGCCAGATAGGACAAATTTTAGCGACACTGGACCAAAAATTTAGAGGTACTCTGATGTACCTCTAAATTGCTAGCAAGTAACAATCTGCCCGGTTTGTGTGTGTATATGCGTGTGGCGCGATCGTGAACATGGCAAGGGGAATATTCGAATAAGGGATATTAGAGATTTTTTTATGATAGCGTGATGTTAGTTCAAAATAGTTCCCCAAGTAACATACTTTTCCGTGTTTGCCCTAGCATCCTTGTACTTCAGCAATAACATCAGCTTAAATTACATGTTTTTATCTGGAGAGTAATTTGCCTTTATTTGTACTTTTTGTGACATATTAGCTTACTTTTACAGTTCGGATTGATTTTGTGTGATTTCAATTCTGTTTTGATGAATCTATCTATATATAATATTATGTAATGCAATTTCGTTTCTGTTTTCACTGCAATTGAATAGTTTCCCATTGTCATGCTATCATATTATAAGCGTGGCGGAGCTTGATCGTAATGAGGAGGGAGATGTATTTGGTTTTACTTCATTGGGGTGGCTATGCAAACATGTGCTTACGCGTGATCCCCCCCCCCGCCCCGAAAAAAAACATAATTCCTACTCACGCTCATATCTACAGTAACACCCTTTTATGATTGGAACAATAAGGAACAATTCGTTCATTCACACTTTCGAGTAAACTGCGCTTTTATGCGATGTCAAACAAACTTGCAACATATGGAATGTTACCATGACAGCCACGATGAATAAATTAGATCATCCGAGTTGTTAGCTTGTTATCGGTATGGTTAGCAGTGCTTCTTGAATTACGATTTAGCAACCCGCTACGAAGATTTTAAATGGCTATTGTATTACAGGGCTAAGACGCTAGTTGATTGGTCGATATGGTAAGGGCATAGACAGCGTGCAAAATCTACACACATTACTAAAGACATATCTATGCACGTGTGTGATCACCCAAGCGATTTTTGCGAGTTCCCCGCTAGTTATCGTCCAAACTGGCATTTTGGCAAGGAGATAAGGCCTAGCTGACAGATAGGCTATCGGGCTTTTATGAATATGGCCACAGGTCGCTTAGTAAAATTATCGTTACTGGCCGGATAAAATGGCCATTTTTGGCACAAAGCTTCCTTCCGACCTACAAAACTATATTAGAGGGGAAGCCCAAGGCAAACATTGCGTTTAGGGGCGTTTGGGGCGGGGGCGCTGTACCGGAGCCCCCAATTGATATTTAATGTAAAATCACAGTAATTCTTCTTCATTCAATTACATAAGGGAGTGTACTCGGACCAATATTTTTTTTTATAAATGAATTGTCACAATCGGTGCAATTATACTCATGTAATATGTTCGGAGATGATAAAGTTGTGTATTATTCAGATAAAAAAATTATAACTTGGTCCAATATTTTTAAGCTGATTTATATCTCATTTTTAAATGGTATGAACAAAAAAGGTTACGACTAGATAGATACGACAAATATCATGCTTTAAAGTGATCCATGTAAAGTGTCAGATATTGCACAAATTAACATTTGAGACTTCAATCCTATATCAATATTATTGTAAAATACCATTAGAAGATTTGTGAAAGTTTAAAGGGGCCCTGCAACCCAAATGCATGTTGACCTCTGTTCATCTGTATTAGTGTACACATTCAATATTTGTAAACGGTTTGACCCAAATATGTTTTGTATATTTTTTTACATTTTATCATTTATTTGTCTTCATGTTGCTAAGCCCCACCTCCTAAAAAAGCCTCCAGAGCATATTATATTGTTGACCTGCAGTGACATCATTTGTCAATCACTGGTCAGCTACCATGAGATTAACAACAGATGAAAGCATTTTGACCTCTGTTCATCTGTATTAGTGTACACATTCAATATTTGTAAACGGTTTGACCCAAATATGTTTTGTATATTTTTAAACATGTTATCATTTATTTGTCTTCATGTTGCGGCTTTAGCCGAAAGGGTGGGTAGCGTCGCGTCGCGTCGCGTTGACTTGAACGCGACCATTCGTCCAAAGCCCCCCCCCCCGGTTTTTCCGAAAGGGGGCGTTGGATTGTTAGGGCGCGTCAGGTCAGATAACGCGACCAAATTGCACATACGTGGGGGCTTGTTCCAAATGTACGCGTTCAGAGTCATGCCAACAGCGCGCGCGCGCCTTTTACGTACGTTCGTACAGTACGTTGCGGTGCCGCATGCATGATCGATGCACGGTATATTATATATCAGAGCCGTATGTTACGCGCGCCGCGCCGCCTACTAGCATGCGAGCTAGCTGCCGACGCGACGTCGCGTAGTACCCGTGGTGTATGCATGGTGGATCGATCGCGAGCTGAGAGAGGTGGAGAGAGGCTGGACATCTTCGAGCTTCCTGATGACTTTCGTGGTGAGTTTATATGAGTATTCCTGCATATTATCGTGTTTTTTTGTGGAGTGTTCAAGTATACCAGTACAATTCTCGACAAACCCTGAACCTGCATGCGTGCAGCTAATTATCTTTGTCTAGACAGTCAGGACTATAAACACTACCGAGTAACGTTTACAACATGACCCATGTCATTGAGTTTTTAAATGCATGAATGGCACAAAGTGGCCAGTTCTGGCATAATTATGCTTTGTTGACCCTTTTGGCATCTGGCATTATGCCTGGCATAATTTTACGAATTCTGGCATAATTTGACTCTTTTTAGCATAATTCTGGTTCGAAGATCCTAACCTCGTCCTCAGAACTTGTGTAAAAATCCTGGTCTCGCCTCGAAAATTTGGGACTGGACCTGGTCTCGGTCTCAAAAATGTTGAAAATCCTTAGTCTACGCTTCGAAAAATGTCTACGACTACCCCCCCCCCCCCCCCCCCACCCCCCTCCTCCCCCCGCTTACAGGATTCCCAACAAATGGGTCCTGGTCTAGACCTCGAACATTTGGGACTGGAGACCTGGTCTAGGCCTCGAAAATTTGGGATGGGACCAGGTTTCGGCTTCGAAAATTTTCTACGACTATGATGGTGATGATGATGGTGGTGGTGATGATCGATGATGATGATGATGATGATGATGACGATGATGGTGGTGGTGGTGGTGGTGATGATGATGATGATGATGATGATGATGATGATGATTGATGATGATGGTGGTGATGATGATGGTGGTGGTGGTGATGATGATGGTGACCGTAATGCAATAATGATGATAATCATCATGATGATGGTGGTGGTGGTGGTGATAATGGTGATGATGATTATGGTGATGAGGATGAAGATGAAAACAATGAATACGATGGTGGTGATGATGATGGTGGTAGTGGTAATGATGGTGATGATGATAATGGTGGTGGTGGTGATGATGATGATGGGGGTGGTGATTATGATGATGATGATGGTGGTGGTGGTGGTGATGATGGTGTTGGTGGTGGTGATGATGATGATGATGGAGGTGGTGGTGGTGATGATGGTGTTGGTGGTGGTGATGATGGTTATGATGATGATGGTGAGGAGGATGATGGTTATGATGATGATGGTGAGGAGGATGATGGTTATGATGATGATGGTGAGGAGGATGAATATACAAACCAATAAAACATCAACAACTAATGACAGGAGCTGGTACATATCAGTTAGAACAGCTTACCACCTGTTTAATATGTTTAAAAAATCAGCAGAATGGTTACGTTTATTTGCTGACCTCTCACCCATCCACCCCCCGCCCACCCCCTGGATCCGCCCTGACCCCCTTACCAGTGAAGGGCGGGAAGAATGGTGTCCAAATGATCGTGTCCTATATAAAGGCCTAGGTTGGAATTTAAAGCAAATTTTTAGAAATAGAATGAAGAGGTGACGAAAATGGGCGGGAAAATCTATAAATGCCTAAGCTATACATAGGAGGTTTAACGGTCAGGTGGTGAGCTTAATTTATCACTTTCTTGAGGATATCATTTTTAAAATTTGTGATTGGATGACAAAGTTTTGTGGCATACGCTGTTTTTCGGCTTCCGTGATTTTTGTCTTTCTTTCTCCTTCTCGGTATTTATTCATTACTGCACATTTCATATCAATTTACAAGTCGTATATATAGTTGTTACGATTGGTTACAAAATTCGGTTTATATGATAATGCGTTACATAATTATGTAAACAAGGTAATGTCACTTTGATGTTCGTGTTCTAAAATTCATGCATTATCTTATTCAATTGTATTTCATATTAGATTCTTCATTCAACTAGAGCAGTGAAAACAGCCCGACCGAGTTTGATGTCCACTTAGTCTTACTCTTAGATGTGCTACGGCCTACTATAGGGGACCTACCCGAGCATGTGCATGATCTGAGTTCCTCAGAGCATACCAACTTCAAGTACCTTATGGCAACTGAGTAAGTTTTGTCAGTGTTATGGTGAAATGCTTGGCTAGATGTGACTTATCCAGTCAAGCTCTCCATTCTTCACTTTGACCATGTTGACAGTCTTGCCACATGCAGAATTACACTTTTCAGTGATACAAAAATGCACAAAAACCCACAAAAACCCAAAAGAAACATTTTGGCAACCATGCCAGTACAGATCACTCATGTATGCTTAGACTGGAAACAGAATATAATAGAAAGTATTCAAGTTTTAAAAAACAACACCAACAACAAACAAAAACACCAGGCTATTCAATCTGGAAAATAGCATGGCTTATGTAGGCATATTATTGCTCTATATCAGGAAACAGAGAAATTTATAGAAATTCTACAGAAAGTTTTGTTTCTAAAACTAACAAGATGATCTGAAACTTTCTAGTTATATTTCTTTTGTCAGAATCTTGTTTGCTGAAGAAAGGTATTAATTCTGAGCACTTGCAAATTGACTAAAAGTATACCTTAAAGCTGACTTAAAGGGGTAGTACAGTTTTGGTAAGGCTGAACTTTAGTAACAAAACCTAGACAGTAACATTATAAACTAATAGTTATAACTCCACCATGTTCGAAAAGGTATACAAAATTACAAACGACTAAGTAAAAAGCCCGTTATCATTCAAAAAGAGCCATTAAAACACAAGAGGGCGCTTTCTTAAGAGGCACTGGTTTCAACAATTTTTCATACAAAATTATGCATGTGATGTTTTATTTAAATAAGGATTAAATAGAGAGATCATCAACAACTATTTAAAAAACGATTTTAGAACATTTTTGAAAAAGTGCAAGCATTTTTGTTTTGTTTTGAAAAATCATCTAATTATTTGGGCCCCAAATAATTATAAGATCAGATATATTTTTTGATATTTCAGCCGTTTCTGGGTCGATTTTGACCAAATAAAGTTTATTCTGCCATTAAAATTGCATGTTCTCTCGAATTCGACACTCAGTTTTTCATTACCTCACAACGAAATTGTGATGTGCAGCGCCCTCTCTACCAAAACTAAACTACCCCTTTAAGGACCCGTGTCTACAAAACACATCCACACTGACAGGTTCCCAAGCATACATTTGTAGATTTCAAATAATGTTTGAACATAAAAATGCAAAGCTCTCAAAACGTCATGACGGATGTGGTGTGGCAATTTTGGTAGAGCACGCGCTTTCCAATCGTGAGATCCCGAGTTCGAACCCAGTGTACGCCCGTCCCATTTGTCCTTCAGCAAGACAATTAATCCACATTGCTGCTCTCTACCATGTCTACCCAGGTGTATAAATAGGGACCTGGTACAGAGGAGGTGAAAGCCTTTATTATGTGAATGATCTTCTCAATGCCCATGAGCCGCTTGGAAGGGATGCTCCCCAGGGAGTGGAGATGGTACACACGATGTGTGCTGGTTTGCATTGTATCCTATGACCGGGGTAATAATATCATTGTAAAGCGATTAAGAGATGGTTATCAATCATATTAGGCGCTATATAAATCAAAACATTATTATTATTATAAATAGTAAATATATAATCCATTGCGGATATAGTATCGGAAATAATATCGCTAATGATATTCGTTTGTCTCGCAATGTATGGTCAAACTAGGAATCTAAACGATCATGACGTTTCGTATGCTACTGCAATACTTTGTCAAATGATAATATCGAATGTAGACACTCGATTGAACATACGGGCGCCGTGCCCTGAAATTGATACGTAGATATGAGCGTTGTAGCGAGAAGGTGGCTATAGGTTCTACCGTGGGTTTGGCATCAAGCGTTGGGGGCCGGTTGGTCGGGGTAGTGTCGTGACGACGTAGCGTACGCTGGTTCGTTAGGCGGGCCGATCCAGTGTCCCGTTGATTGGTTGATTGCCCGTGTGCACCGGCCAATCTGCGTGTTCCGTTGTTGACCTATCAGGAACGCAATCGCTAATGCGAGATTGTGATGTTGGGAGCCACGGTAGAGCATAAAAGCCGAGTGTCTACATTCGATATTATCATTTGACAAAGTATTGCAGTAGCATACGAAACGTCATGATCGTTTAGATTCCTAGTTTGACCTTACATTGCGAGACAAACGAATATCATTAGCGATATTATTTCCGATATTATTATTATTATTAACAAATCATGCCATTCCATTCCATATCGTGATTATGAAAAACACTCCAGCTATTCCCGACTTAAACAAAACCAAACATGGTCCGATGGTAGGGATCGAACCAGGGATCTCTCCCGTCATAGTCTGATGCTCTATTGACTCAGCTATCTCGCCTCCATTGGTTTAGGAATGGACAATCAGTGCAGTCGTATCCTTCTGATGTGCACACTAAACTTAGTTATGTATCTTGTGCACACGTCACGAACTATTTTAGTTCAGCTTTGAATAGCTGGCAAAGGTGGTCTTTTTTTAGGCACAAAAAGTAAAAAAAAAAAAACTTCCGTTTGATGTAATTTGATACTCTGGCTATTACATCATTTAAGGTAGTAGCATTTATCAGTACAAGGATGAGGGTCATACGTAAAGGCATGGTGATTTGCATAGCTGGAGGGACAAATAAACAAACAAACAGATCTCTCTGTTTTAGTACTATAGATAGAAAGAAATGTCAGCCTAATTTTGTTTCATATTTTGCATTGCTTTTTTATTGCTTTTTATCCACAGTGTACTAAAGTCACCTCTCTTTCATTTTATGTTAGGGTAATATTCATCTCTTCTGAGGAGGAGGAAGGAGAAGGAGCATCTGAGGTCACGGCTCATGGAGAGTAAGTTGGCAAAGTGATTATAATTTGGTCATGTATACATATTGTCCCCACTATACACATTTGACAACATTCAAGCAATCTCTAATTTTCCGGGGCGACTAGTGAGGTAGCTTGTGGGTAATAATAGTTCGGCCAGATGTGATACAAAAAAGTGCAAATTTTTGCGTCATGTGTTCATGATGGATTAAATGACACATTTATTCAGAACATGTTTTGCCCGGCATCCCCCCACAAGCATAGGCGTACTGGGGGAGGGGGGGGGGGGGGGGAGGTTCAACCAAAACATACATTTGTAGATGGGGGTTTGGGGGGTTGAACCCCCCCCCCCCCCTCCCCGCCTTTGACCCAGAAATAACTGTTTTAAGCATTTGTTTTTCATTCAATCAAGAGGAACTTGTCATGGCAAAGAATGATAAATTTCTTGTACTGTTGTTTATCTGTCTGAGAGCCGATCATGCTGGAAGACACCAAATAATCAGTTGGTGCAAGCAAATTTAGACTATACCTTCAATGCATGTAGTTGTCTATTTGTTCCTTGTCTAGCCTAATTCAATATTTCCCTTTGTTGGAAATGGCATGTTGAAGCATTTAACACTTCCAGCATGACTCCTCTACTCCCCCTCCAACCATGGGCGTAGATACTTACATAATACCTATTCTCCCTCACTGTTGAATGGGTATCAATGACAGATCTACGCCCATGTTTCCAATATATAAAAACAAAACAAACACAAAGCATAGCAGGACTAGAGACTGCTTTTAGCTATACCGCGACACATCGATCACACAGCTATAATATATCAATGTACTCTGATACGTCACTGAAAACTGAAGAACAGAACAAATGGGGGTTGTATTTTTATCTTACCTGACCGAACGCTAAATTTAGGAATACAAATGGTTCATCCATTTGCATGGTACATGTGGTTGCTGTGTGCTTCGATGGCATCTTATAAATCCATATCGCAGTAGGGTTTCACAGTTGTTATTTGGTTATTGATGACATACTCCTAATTGCAACACAGGAAAATATCTTTAGAAAAAAGCCCCCTCATCTACCCATCTCTCCCCCCCCCCCCCCCCCCCCCCACCAATGGATTGCTAACCTAAATGTATCCAAATGAGACAACCTTTACTCTCCAAATGCACCCTTTTAGTTGGGTGTTACAGATAATGAACGCAACACTCCAAACATCCTGTGAAGTAAGCCATAATGGTTATAGTCTCAGTTGCTATTTCAAACATTAAATGAATGCACTTGAATCTTCAGGGTGTGCATTCACTGACCACAGGAATCAAAAGTACCATACATTGACCAAATAAAACAAAATTGGTATGTACTGTTGATGTGTAATGTGCACAACTTATTTCTGTGGTCAATTTGTAGGAATTGCACTGTATTATTTTTACAATTTAACAAGTGTATTTTTGTTTTTATTACTTTTCATTCTTCAGAAATCCAGATGAAGTCTTCATGGCAGGTGGGCCTACAGCTTTTCGTGAAGGGTCCAGCACTTTCAAGCGACCAAAGCTTGAGGAGGCTGTAATCTCAAGTGATTCATCAGACGACGAAAATCACCACTCCAGTAATGTTGGACCAGCATTATACAGGCACAAGTGGCATGCATTCAAAGAAGAAAATACCTACTTCAAAGACAGTAAGCGGATAGCAAAGACACTGCTGTTCCCATCAGTACAAGTGAACAACTCTGTACCAGTTGGTTGTGACCAAGAATTGTGCTTCTTGATAGATTCTTCTCAACTTCGCTTTAAAGAAGATCTGACATGTGATGAAACTGGGAAATACCAAAAACCCAGTAGGGCCAAAAGTGAGATCACCATAGATAAGGATGACAATGTTGGATCCTGCGAGGATATTGGGGACAGCAGGAAGTATACACAAGTGCGTAAATACTATAAGCACAAGGAGACCCCTAACTTTCAAAGAACAACATGCATTTCATCAGGTTGACAATGTTAAGGCTTTGTATTTTAGATAATTGTAATGTGATCTACCACAAAGGGAGGAGGACGTTCTACACTTCATCTGTCTGTCTCTTTGTCAATATGTCTATGATGCTATGAACCGCTGGAAATTGCCATCATACCAAACTGTATCTTTTCTGCGATGTTGAGGGTAGTTGATCTTTAAAAAAAACAAACTAATCATTAATACATTGATGGAAGTAAAACACTTAACAGAATTGGAAGAACTGTAAGTTTCTTTGCCATCAGTAATTGTTACAAGTACCTATACATACATGTAGTATTTATGAACTGACAAAAGGGAGATACACTGTTGGTCATAATGTTGGAATATATTTTTTTTTAGATCCAACTTTATTATTTTTCCTGTTTTTTGCGCCTAATGAATCATTTTAGACTAAAAATAATCATTACATTATGTTTCCAAACTGCCAATGTACAATACATGGTAGCATGAATTTGCATTAATTAATAAATTCTTTTGTTTTGAGCTTTGAAAGGCAGGACCTTTGATGATTGGCCCCTTTCCTTCTCCAAAGCGTATGTCCAACGAGTCATCGTTATGGGTCATTTCTCAAAGTTGGCCGTGAGATTTTCAACCAAAATTGGCACAGAGGCTCTCGAGGCCATACCCGGTTCAATGTCATTGGCTACCCGCCGAACGATGCTTGTGCTCCACCAGGAAGGGGTGTGAACAAGCAATGTCCACTATTTCGTTGGACCATCGCAGGTTAAGGTCTGTAAAGTCCTCAGATGTCATCGAGAGAAGGGTTAATTAAAGCCAAGATTATCTCTAGGACGTCTACGATTGACCACCAGGATAGGATACAACTGTTGGGACGTCACAAACTCAAGTCGTTTAGTGAATGCAGACAACTTGGAACTTCTCGCCACGTAATCGGCGAACCATTTTGTCTTCCATCTGTTCGGTCAAGGATGTTATGGCTCGTACCCATTAAGATGACATATCTCTAGTGTCCAGGCGGAAATCTTCTGGGCTCCCTAGTCCAGGGACGTCCGGTAAATCTCGGTTACATGGTATTGGGTGGACACTTGGTAGTTTGTCTTACTATGTGAACATGTTAGAGGGATTGCTGATGTACAGTTTGGCGGAAGGCGTTGATTCCATAGTGTTTTCTTCATAGGCTCCTTTTTGGCATTTCCGGTTTCTACGGCACAGGGTAAGCAATTTGCGATAATCTATCCTGGTGGTCAATCGTAGACGTCCTAGAGATAATCTTGGCTTTAATTGACCCTTCTCTCGATTACATCTGAGGACTTTACAGACCTTAACATGCGATGGTCCAACGAAATAGTGGACATTGCTTGTTGACACCCCTTCCTTGTGGAGCACAAGCATCGTTCGGCGGGTAGCCAATGTCATTGGACCGGGTATGGCCTCGAGAGCCTCTGTGCCAATTTTGGTTGAAAATATCACGACCAACTTTGAGAAATGACCCATAACGATGACTCGTTGGACATACGCTTTGGAGAAGGAAAGGGGCCACTCATCAAAGGTCCTGCCTTTCAAAGCTCAAAACAAAAGAATAAATTAATTAATGCAAATTCATGCTACCATGTATTGTACATTGGTAGTTTAGAAACATAATGTAATGATTATTTTTAGTCTAAAATTATTCATTCGGCGCAAAAAACAGGAACAAGAATAAAGTTGGATCTAAAAAAAAAAATATTCCAACATTATGACCAACAGTGTATATACTCTGGAGATTATGGCAGTTTTGGTTTTGTTTATTTTCTTGTTTCTTTAACTTTCTTTTGCACTTGTGGAAGACTCAATGTACTTAACAAAAAATAGTGAAATGGCAGGTACCAGTCGGAACGCATTTTTAAGGTCATGATTGTGATAGATTACCAGTTTAAATCTCACTAAACTTATGAGTGGAAAACACCTGACGATATCTCGTTATAGCGAGAGGTGACATACGTTACATGCTAAATTATGTATTTGGATCAAAACATCAGATAAGAAGAGGGGCATAATTTCTATTTGTTGAGTTCTGCTGTTTTAAAAGATGAAAATTAGCTGTTCCAACTTCCTGCCTAAATATCTTGTCTACATTATATTAAGTTGAGTTGTGTTCATGTATTGGTGTTCTTTTTGAATTGTTGCTGTTTACTTGTTTACTTTATTCATTTGATTGCCATCAAAGTTCTTACCAGTATGCATTTTTAAGAGTAAATTATTGTGACTGATGGAAATGCCTTACAGTTGTGGTCAAAAGTCATAGAACGCCTGCAAAATTATTTCCGGTCTCCAAACAAGACGATTTTGTTTACTTTTTATATTGGGATTAACATATTTCACGAGATCATCAGGACAGTGATCATACTAGATCAGGAAAATCTTGATTGACATGATATATTGGTGGAATTATTGTACAGGGTGGCCCATGTAAATGCAGCCGAGGACTGCAGCATTTTCCGAAATGTCTTGCTGATTTAATCATGTAACCACTTGTTAAATGGGGTAAATATAATTTTCTTTGAGAAAGATTCATAACCAGATTTTTACTTTTGCCTCCAATGTTGTATGTTTTTGTTACGCTGATTCAGGGGCGTAGACAACGGGGGGGGGGGGGGGGGGATGACATGTACAATCATCCCCCCCCCCCCCCCCCCGGTTTTAGGGAAGGATATATTTTTTGTGTGTAGCTGTATACGAGTGGGAAAGAAAACATAAGTTGTCTGAGCTAAGACTTGTTAATTCTAACGTTACAAATGTATTTTATACATCTACTTTCAATTTTGGCTGCGCGCTTCGCGCGCGAACAGATTATCTCAGTTTGTTGTGTAACTTGCGTATGGTCTGGGGTGAGTATTTTTTGTATGCGGTATACCGGGCCACGTAGTTCCAGTGTAGGCTGGCATTGCTCTGGCTCCTTGTGTAACGTGCACTAAATTGCACCATTTCAATATAATCTGCAAAATCTTCTACGTGGGAGGGTGATACCCCCTCCCAAACCCTCCCTATTTGGCCGTGCCCCAGCCCTCTGTAGCTTCGCCCCTCGGGACTCATTCTTGGCAATAGGCTAAGTTGTTGGATCATACATAATGTGGCATTATGGTGATGTTGGAACTGTGTATGATGCTAAATATAAATACAATAATTGTGTTGGGGTGCATAATAATGTGTTAATTATTTGTTTTCTTCGTGAAAATATATCAAACATTTCTGGTCGATCAAATCATGACACGCTTTCCCAGATACAGTCAATGTTAAGCCCGAATTTCCTATCTAGGTAAGCACCAGAATGCACAATTTCAAGTCCAAAAATGCAAAATCTCTCTAGTGTGGGAGGGGGGACACCCCCTCCCCCCGCTCAGTCACTTCGCTCCCTCGGGCTTGGTCGCTTCGATCCTTGCATTGTCTCACTCTCAAATCTGGCTCAAAGTTGGCAGCACTGTGAGTGTGGTTGGGCATGAGCCCCTATATACACACACAAAATCCTGAGCCCCCATAAGTTTTGCCTCCCCCTAAACAAAAATTAAAACTGCTTTCGGCCCGCCTTGTCATGACCATCTTGTGCCAATGTTTTGCTAATCTTCCTGATTTCACCATGGAAGCCTTTTATCATTTATATTAATTAGTTTCTATTCTATCACATATTATAAGAAAAATGCTGTCAAAAAATGAAAATGTCACAAATGTGCATCACTTCGAAGGCAACAGTATGTCGGATATGAGCCTTGAAATCGGAATATAGCCGTATTAATTTAAGTTCTTGGTCTCCACATTCTGCAAATACATTTTTTTTTTCATCTGAGAAGATGATTGATTTTTTTAAAGAGATAGGTAATTTGAAGTGTTTATACGTTGATGTTCATTTGTTGATTGTTAGAATTTAACGTTGATTGTGACAAAGTGTGTAAATATACACCAGAGGTTGGCGATGGAATAAGTCCCAACGCTCATACTCTGTTCCATCTTGCCTTTCCATTCACCTAAGAAAAAGAAGCATGCATTTTAAAAATTCTGACAGGAGCGATTTCATGGCAACGTAATTTTCAAAAATGTGTTTTTGATTTGTTACTGAAACAAAGTTCATTTTAGACTCGGTAACACCTCAATAATACGATAAATGTATTAACATTACTTTGTCATGGAAAGATGCACACATCTAGCACAGCCTCATGCAGTCTGGACATGAATACAATAAAAACAGCCTCTAAACGTTCAAAATGTCCTTTAACAAAAAGTATTTATTTCAATGTACATTTGTGTGTGTATGTGTTTGTTTTGGATGTTTCCACAAACCCGTGTTAGTTTGTGTACACGCCATTTGTGGCACGTCATTGTCCCACATGTGAATGTGAACATTAGTTTGAAACTACCTAAATTATGGATCATTTCCAATTCAAATAAAGCTTTTCTTGGTATTCCTCTTGCCAAAAGTAAAGTTTAATTCAAACATGATTATAAAGAAACTGACCAGAAATATATTGTGATTAAAATAGACAAAGATGGAATTCCAACGGGATTCGAACCCGAGACCTCCGGATTGATAGACCGGTGCTCTTCCGACTGAGCTATATAAAACCCTAGGACGGTGCTCGTCCCTGAAACCCCTTAATTCTCATTGCCCGAAGGGTCAGAAGCTTTTATAAACCAAACGTAAAGATAATGACAGGGGCAAAGTGTCCACCGTGCAGTCAGATTTTTACTTCCCAGTGGAATGGCAGTTCAAGCAGAATTTGTTTTACGACACGTACGAAAACTCAATAGTTATTTACAAAGTTCATTTAATTCGGCAAATAGAAAAAACAGTAAAATGAAAATGTGTCGTTTGCCGTGTGTGTGGGTGTGGCTGTACGTTTGCGCATGGATAGTAGGCCTACTAGTACTCGTCTTGTACATGTATACCTCCTTGGTCTATGCATGTGTGTTTGTGTATGTTTGTATGTAGGCTACATGTAATAATGCCATTGGAAAAAATGCCAGAGAAAAAATGCCAGTGGAAAAAATGCCAGTGGCAAAAATGCCAGTAAAAAAAATGCCAGTGGTAAAAATGCCAGTGAAAAAAATGCCAGTGGTAAAAATGCCAGTGACAAAAAATGCCAGCGGTAGAAATGCCAGTGGTAAAAATGCCAGAAGTAAAAATGCCAGAGGAAAAAATGCCAGAGGAAATATAACGGTGTAAAAGACTGCAAATCTCTTTTTTTTCTCATCAAGATTATTGTACATGCCCCCCCACCCATTCATGGCTTCAAACGATTAAAATGCTTTAATTTGCCCAGGATAAAACTTGGTTTTGTAAACGGACTTTGTATTTGTATACACTATGTATATAAGTCATCTTCGAAAGTTATTAATGGCTATGAACCAAAAAGCTTCTTGGGGTGTTGATTGAAAAATATTTTCTGCTGCCGCCTGCAACCATTGCCCCCCCCCCCCCCCCCCACTCTTTACACTCTGGGTATGTCAATGTGGGCCTTTTGGCTCTCTCACCAGTGAATCAGGGAAATAATGCCCCCTCCCTTCGCCGCCCCCCCCCCCCCCCCCTCCCTCCCTCTCAATCGAAGATGAATTATAAAATGTATAGTGTATGCGAATACAAAGTCTGTCTACGAAATAAGTTTTATCGTGGGCAAAGGTAAGCTTTTTTGGGGGGGTGGGGGGTATGTACCATAATCTTGATGAGAAAAAAATAGATTTGCAGTCTTTTACACTGTAATATTTCCTCTGGCGTTTTTTCCTCTGGCATTTTTACCACTGGCATTTTTACTTCTGGCATTTTTACCATTGGCAAACAAATAGTTCAAGCAACCTAACAGTACGATCTTTTTTTTTTAACACGCCCTTTCGGCAAAACCGGGGGGGCTTTGGACGAATGGTCGCGTTCCAGTAAACGCGACGCGACGCGACGTTCCCAACGCACCCTTTCGGCAAAACCGGAGGGGCTTTGGACGAATGGTCGACGCTACCCACCCTTTCGGCATAAGCCTCATGTTGCTAAGCCCCACCTAAAAAAAACCTCCAGAGCAAATTCTATTGTTGACCTGCAGTGACATCATTTGTCAATCACTGGTCAGCTACCATGAGATTAACAAAAGATGAAAGTACAGACAGAACATACACACCAAAACATGCCCTGCATACCTCCATGCAATAGCTTAGACAGTGCTTTTCTTCTGACATAGCAACAGCTATTGTAATTGAAGTTGTGTGAGTTGGTATTCTATTCAACCGTGTGATGCTATTGTGATTAGCCTAATGATAGCTGACCAGTGATTGACAAATGATGTCACTGCAGGTCAACAATAGAATTTGCTCTGGAGGGTTTTTTAGGAGGTGCGGCTTAGCAACATGAAGACAAATAAATGATAAAATGTTTAAAAATATACAAAACATATTTGGGTCAAACCGTTTACAAATATTGAATATGTACACTAATACAGATGAACAGAGGTCAACATGCATTTGGGTTGCAGGGCCCCTTTAAAATAAAATGTCCACTGTTTACCTAGTGAAAAAAAAAAGAATATTGAGTTCAAATTGTATCACCGAATACTGATGGCCTGCCGTAGATTTGTTGCAGTTATAAGTGTCAAATTTGAAGGAGCATACAATATTAATAGCATAATAAACTATATTTGATCAAAATCGGTCCACAAACGTCTGAAATATCCTTAAACATAACCATTTGTAATAAGTGTGGGACCGCACAAATATTCAAATGTTTGCCGTTAGGCGGCTTGTCAGTCAAAAGCGCCGCGGCTTTCATGAGCTTACCTGATAATCCTACTTTGGGTTGATAGCCCGATTTACGGGCACCAGAAAGCTGAAACTGAATGCTTCAGTTTTTACAAAAGACAAGACCGAATCTCTATTGAGCACGAAATCCGGGTGATTATTTCCAGTTTTTTTGTTCACGCCGGGAAGGTCAAATAAATTCTGCGGCGTGTTCCCCAGTCTCTTCCAAAGAAAAAATGATGACTTGTACTCTCTATTCAGCTATGTTAATCCCTAAAGACGCAGCGGCCGGGCCTGTCTTTTGACTGTCTCAGTTG
This sequence comes from Echinarachnius parma, assembly GCA_037951105.1. Lineage (NCBI taxonomy): Eukaryota > Metazoa > Echinodermata > Echinoidea > Clypeasteroida > Echinarachniidae > Echinarachnius > Echinarachnius parma. Next base: position 30,364 of record JBAMJV010012408.1, on the reverse strand, counting down.
TCCAAGCACAACAGACGATTATCTAGCTACGGTCGTCATTGTCCTAGGCTTGGCGAGTACAATGCGCTATAAAACGACGGATCGATATTGCCTTCCATGCGCCACTGTAAAAATAATCACCCAGATATCGTGCTCTATTAAGAGACTCCGTCTTTTCTTTTGAAAAGACGTGCATCATTCAGTTTCAGCTTTCTAGTGCCCGTAATTCGGGCTTTCAAGACAAAGAGAGATTATCAGGTAAGCCCAAGAAAGCCGCGGCGCTTTTGACTGACAAGACGCCTTAAAATTCGTTTTAAAATGCTTTCTCTTTTCAAAAAAGTAAAAAAAAAGTTGTTTAGCTTAGATTTAGCTCTTTCCGATTTTACACACTGTTTTTCATTATTTCACAACATAAATATGTTATGCAGCGCCCTCTATACCAGGACTGGACTACCCGTTTCAAAATTACTTATTAGAATGACTGGTATCAGATAATGTTTGATACCAGTCATTCTAATAAGTCATTTTGAAACGTGACAGAGGTTGGAGACCGAAGTTCAAAAGGAAGGTTATTCCAAAGAGTTGGGGCAAGGACGGAGAAGGATCTTTTCCCATAATAAAAATTTGATATACCATTTAAAATGGTATATCATTCGTCATATTTGGACTAAGCAAACCCTCTTAAAACATGTAAAATGAACACCAAAGATTTGGAATATGGCTGAAGCATTTTTTAAATTAGGGAGAAACGGGCCATTTAAAAGATTAGTTTCCATTAAAGCGCTGTAATAATATCACATGTATTAGATGAAAAATTAATATTTAAACATGATTTCCGACGCTCAAAATTTTACAGAAGCTAGATTAAAATGGCTTGGTACGAACAGTCACGTTCACGTCACGTTCACGTCACGTTCACGTCACGTGAACGGTTCTGTACCTTTTGTGAAACAGGTCACCCAAATCTACGAAGTGTAGGGTAAAGTGACCCAACAATTTGTCGTTTTCCATGCCGGTAAAACTCGAATCGTCACGTCTACCAAAACGTGACGTGAGTGTATAATCATTATTTGTAAAAGTGAAAGCGCTTGCTACTAAGACTAGTCATGACGTCATCCAGAATATTCTCGACGACACAACTTTTCCTTTTTGTGCGATGGAATTCCTATGGAGATTGCGTGTTTAAGGATTTGTCGCAGCGCACAAAAAATTGTATGTAAGTGAGTGGGGACCGCGGACAAAGTATCAGACAGTTGTTACAGGGAGAAAATAAATCTTTCTAACAGATAACGTTAAATAGAAATGGATAATCAAATTAGAAACTGTGCTTATATTATGTTTGTCTAAACATTCGTGGTCCAAACGGGGATCGGAAACTGGTTACTCGCTACAGCCAACTACGGACTGTGTCCGCTTAGGCCTAGCTAGCCACCCCGACCGCCAGGCGCCAGGGGCTCCGGCCGCGGCCCGTGGTGCTTGCCTAGCTAGCAGTACACGGTGAGGTGGCCAGCTGTTATTACCGGGTTTAGTTAACAACACAATTACTTCAAGGGTGACAATTTACCAATTTGTTTTGAGCGTCCCTTTGGCCCTGTGTATGCATACTTCAACAATTATTAATTAGGCTCATCTTCAAATCAGACGGTGTGCAAATTATTTCATTATTACTGCATTATCAGAATATCTTTATGTACATGCAACACAGCCAATCCTCGAGCTTACACTACAATACATGCCCAAACTTCAAGATTACAGACTATAAGATTGTTTTCTTATATTTAAGCCACCTATGAGGTGTCTTAAATTTAAGACAAAAATCTTACGCTGAAATGTTTATGAAATACCAATGCTTGTTTAAGCAAATTTGCTTATAATAAGCAAAAAACTTAACAAATCTGCTTACCGAAGTGCGTCTAAAATGTAAGCAAATTTGCTTACGAGAGAATTTAAGCAAAAATGCTTAGATCTAAGCATTTTTGCTTATAATAAGCAAAAATTCTAAGATTTCTTGCTTATATGTGTTTATGGAATACAGGCCCTGATGCGTCGCGACGATATCGACGAGATTCGAGAGCGAGGCCGAGGCACAGTTTGACGACGCGGCGATCGAGTAAATTGCAGGCTAGGCGCCGGATCAAAACAACATACAACGAGACAAAACTCAGAAACTAACCACAATCCTTGTAACAATTATATGTTTTTCATTTCCAACAATATGTGAACTTAAATTACCACATTTTGACTCTTGTGAGCTGTGAAAAGTGACAACTTTGCCTTTTCACTCTCATGCATGACTTGACAAATCAATTGTATCAGGGCGTAGCTACGGGGGGGGGGGGGCATATCTTCTGAAAAAACAATAGAAAACATAAGGGCACATTTAGGTGTGCCCCCCAATAATAACTTTTTGCTTGGTCCTGGACTAGATATCTTCCAAAAAAAAAAATGGGGACTGGTCCTGGTCTAGGCCTAAAAAAAGGTACTGACAAAAATTTACGACTACCCTCCCCCTCCCCCCCCCCCCCCCCCCCCCCCCGCTGACAGGATTTTATGAACCGCTAGGTCCTGGTCCTGTTGGAACCGGTCCTGGTCTAGGCTTCGAAAAAATATTACGACTAAGCCTACCCCCCCCCCCCCCCCCCCCGCCGCTGACAGGATTTTTTCAACTACTTGGTCCTGGTCTATGTTAAAAAAAAATCCTTGAAAAAATCGTGGGTTCGCTAGTGATTTTGTTGCCCCCCAATCAGTCCGACCACGCTACACCACTGAATTTTATTATCACACACAAGTAATCAATACGTGTAGAAACAAGTTATTTTGCTCAAAACCTACCTATTTGTTAAAATTATTTCGCTATTTTTATAAAGGGGGACTATCATTTGTTGTTGTTTTTATTACATGTTTGTTTTTTGTGTACGTATAATTTTGCGTGTATGGGAGGGTATAACCTAAAGCATTGTGTCTGGGTGTTTTTTTATTTTTGTTTTTATAATTTTATATTTTATTGTACATTATATATTTGTACATTTCATTTTATTAGTTTCACTAGCATTAGCTGCATCATTAGTACACTGAGTAATGGTAGCAGTGGCTGCACACACGTTTTTTTTTTGCAAAGGGGAAGGAGAGGGGGTTATTTCGTCAGCCAAATTTCTTTGAGCGGGGGGGAGGGGGCGGGGTTAGCTGTAGATATTTGGAGTCAATTAAAAACAGCCAAAACAGTATTTTTGGGGTACAGGGGATTGTGACCCCCCCCCCCCCCTACCCGCCCCCATGGGTACGCCTATGAATGGTACATTTTGTTTCATTCATCCTCGGCCTGAACCAGCTTTGTTGCCATTAGTCTCTTCTCAATGAAAATTTACGTTATTTTTTAAAACGCCAGCGGCAATTTATGTGAGCTTTCGTAGATTGCATATAGCAGGTCAACAAATTGTTGGGTCACGTTACCCTACACTTCGTAGATTTGGGTGACCTGTTTCACAAAAGGTACATCACCTGAACGTGACGTGAACGTGACTGTTCGTACCAAGCCTTCCAGGATTGAGTTATTCATAATAACTTATCCGCTATGTTTATTAGCAGGGGTGTGACTGCTGGGCTTCGAAATCTCTTGTTAACGTAATATCTCACGAAATTACGTAATAAAATAGAAAGATTAAACGAGAACTTACCTGTTTGAAGTTTAATCCTTATTTTATAAGGAATGAAGTGGGGATATTACGTCCCTCCTCTCCCACCCATTGGACATATTTCAAGGGTATATAATCAACAGGGCCTTAGTTCTCGATAATCTCTCTTAGTTTCAGCAGTCACAACCCTTCTTCTGCTTCCAAGATTGACATCTCGTGACCTACGTGCGCGCTGGCGGGCTCTCTTGTTAACGTTATATCCCCACTTCATTCCTTATAAAATAAGGATTAAACTTCAAACAGGTAAGTTCTCGTTTAATCTTTCTATTCTATAATCTTTCTATTCTACAAAGTGATATGTTGCAGCCGAAATAGCACCACATTTTTGTAGACAATATGTTTTCTATTGATATGCACTTCTTTCGCTCCCCCGTATATATATTTCATTTCATATCATTTCATTTATTTTGCAACTTTCGTCAAAACATAACATAAATACAAAACAATTATTTAACAACATAATATACAAATCATGAATATCACAATCGTGCTTAATTACATTAAACAATTGTAAACAAAAATAAGTAAATAAAGAATAACTATACAACATAATAGTATACAGTATAGTAGGAGAGTTGCATGGGATGTCACAATAAGCTGCAAGCTTGATAGCGTGACACCCCAAAGAAAAATTAATGTAAGCTTAAATTATGTATACGAACTATTAAAAATGGGATAAAGAGAAAGAAAAGGAAGAAAGGAGAAGGAAGGGGTGCAAGTGCAAATAATTAAAGTACACGCTAACCCTTGAAAACCATATACAAGTTTATACAAAATATAAAAATATCTAACAAATTACTCATTAAATTATACAAAATATCATTAAATAACAAAAACGCAAGTTCACTGCCATCATAACACTATACAGGATACAGGGTATATACGCCGCGATTTCGCGACAACGTCATGTTTCAAAGCAAAGGCTCGTCCAACTCCACAAGGGTAAGGGTTTTATTACGCCATAGACATGATAGAGTATACAAATCCCTGGCACTCAAGGTATTAAGAGTCTTGGATAAGTTTTATACCCCATCTGACGGCTAGTAGGGCGGGTAGGTGACTCCTCAAATTAGGCCTATACTTCTTATATACTATTTTTATACTAATTAAATCTCGTTTAATTTTCCCATTGTACTTCGTATGGCCTAATGAATCGGAGTCAGGTACACTCTTAGAAATGTTGGGTAAACTCCACTGGGTAAATGGAAATTGGGCAAAGGTTGGGTAAATCTTTCCCAACCTTTTTACCACACTGTTGGTCATAATGTTGGAATATTTTTTTTTTTAGATCAAACTTCATTCCTTTTCCCTATGTTTGCGCCTAATGAACCATTTCAGACTAGAAATAATGATTATAAAATATTTCAAAACTACCAATGTACAATAAATGGTGGAATGGGTTTGCATTAATTAATGTAGCCTTTTGTTTTGAGCTTTGAAAGGCACACTGAAAACCTAACCTAGTCAGGCGATGGCTGGACTAATCTTAAACTAGTCCGGCTGGTTAGTCCAGCTTGCTGGACTATGTTTAATGCGCTTGCTGGACTATGTTTAATGCTACATTTCATGTCTTGCAAGTCTGCTGGACTAGTTAGAAGCTGCTGGACCAGTTTTTGATTAGTCCAGCTCATTTTACTAACGTAATATGTGGCGCTGGACTAATGTATAAATCCGATGTGTCGAAAGACGGACTAGCTTTAACCAGCCGGACTAGTTTAAGGTTAGTCCAGCCAGCGCCATGTTAAAAAGTTTCACTCGATTTGTTGCGTACAGTACATAGTACATGGTACATTGTACTTTGGACCGGTCCCATGCATCATACATGGGTACGGTATGGTACATTCTTCTTGATACAGGATTTGCATTGCCACACTCCACAGTAAAACATCTGCAACTTGCCTTGACTTGTATTCAGTTAGGTACTACGGGGGGCAGGGGCCCGATCATGGACCAGCGACATTTACCATGGTAATTAGCATCATTGGCTCTAACTCATCGATGTCAATATGATAGAATAATATACAAATCAACAGATCGTAGCAGAGCACGCATACCGCCCTTATTCATTCAACCGTAAATGATTTCACAAGCATATCTAGAGATCAGGGGAACTAGGGCTGGTCCTGGGTTATGATCGTGCTCTTGGCCACAGCGCGCACGTCCTCGATGAGTGACCCCACGCCACACTACACGAGTTCCATAGACGTACGCATTAACCTAACGCGCGCGTATGACCTTTCACGTTGCATGTCGCTCGGAAGAATTAGAATACACCATATAGCATATGTCTTACTTGACCCCTATACTATAGCCATTGAATTATACAATCATGGGTAGGATATAGAGCCTTTACTCTGTGCAGTCATGTTCAGAGTGGCAGATGGTTGTCATGGGATATCTTTTGTTCTCTTTCATAAGAAAAATGTATCAACCTTCGCATCAAGGGATTTCCAATCAATGTACACAAAAATAACAAGTAAAGAACTTTATCCAGTCCTTTCAACATGTTCAATTCGATGAATACACAGCTTTCTCACTTGACGTCCTTTGTATTGCACATGCGCAAAACGTAACTGTGAACTGGTGTATACTTTTCCTCGGAACGTTCTCAGAATCTCTCCATTTAGTGCAGTTATTTATATCGATATGTGAATTTGAACCTAACATGTTGGAAGAAGAAGAGATATAGACTGTACAACTGATAATCAAATGGTGATACATCATGGATTTTATGTGATATTTGCGAGGAACCAAGACAAAACTCGAAAGGATTTTGTAATATTTTTATCGTAATCGTCGCTAGAGGATTTCCATTTTACCGTGGGGTTCGATTGCGACGGTACGAGCGGACAGCAGTGTTCTGCATCTGCAGCAGTGCAGGTAAGCTAGATATGATTTAATACTTGTATACATTGTTTGTATTAATTTTCATAAAAATGGAAAAGAACGTAGAAGACATTTAGTTTTAAAGATGTATTGTAATACTAAAGTACAAAGAATAGTGTATAATTTTATTAGTAATCATGAATGATTATGTATAGGGTGTATTCTGAAGTTATTTGTGTTTGTGTAGATGCATTATACAGGAATTCATTAATATTGTCTGAACAATTACAACCATTGTAACCATGTTTGTTTTTTTTTTTTTTTAATCAACAGTCGAACAAGCTACAGCTGGAGGCTGGATGATGTCCTCTGCGGGGAGAAGTAAAAGAGCGAGGACTGTACATAACTACGCTCAGCTCCACAACGGACCGGCAGTACCAGGGGCCAAAGCATCTCAAGTTGCAAAACCTGCTTGGCAAACTACCAAACTGTACCCGCTTGAAGTAACCGATTCGAAGACTTTAGATGGTAAAACTTTTGTTAAAGTACATTATACGGAAGACGAGTGGGCATCACAAAAATATGATGAATGGCGAGAGGCCAAGGACATAATTGATGTAGCATTGTTATCTGGGTGATTGCTATATTTATGGTACACCAGAGCAAAGGGACTTTTTTGTAGAACAGTTAAAGTCTGAAATCAAACAAAGTCTACATGGACAACAACAGGTTGATAGTGTGGCAAATTTGGAAGTGCCTGTCGCCCATAGCATATTTGAAGAATTATCGATTTTGGGACGAAAGAGCAAAAACACGAAATCACAATTTGTTCTGGAGTCCCTTTCGAACTTTGACGGTGTGCTAGGGAAAGGATGGAATACTAGGATTTGTAATAGGCAGGGTGACTTTGCCCATGTGGAGCCGAACACTGTCACCTTCTAGCCGATGGAGAGACGGCCACTAGAGGAGTTTTCCTGTGAGGGAACCTCACGTTGATACATCTCGGATTGTGTTTTAGGATGCAATTTGCCCGTGGATTGGGTAATCGTTTTGACTACAAATAATTTATACTACCATGTTTATAAATATTTTCTATTAATTCATGCAATGTGTGTTCATACAAATATATAGCCAGTATTGATCCGTACTGTAATGTAATGTTTTGAAAATGTGAATAGTTCGGTTATTTCCCTGCTCAAAACATCTTGCTCAAGATTCTTTTTTAAAACAAATAGTTTCCTTTTTGTAACCCAATTCTTCAGGAATCATGGATCCGTTAGCCTGTTTGATTATCTTGAAGTAAATGCTGCTCCCAGCAATGATGAAGCACCATACAAAGTCACTGCTGAGTTGGATGTATCCGAGCTATTTCGTTTTAATTTATTGAGAGATATTGACGGCCAGCTCTCTGATGACAATGTTCAGACTGTAATGATTTGTATAGTGTCCCATTTTGGGATCCCACTTGACAAAGTTAACATTTCAGTTCTTAAACACCTACAGAGCAAATTAAGTAGATTGTGGTCCTCCTATACTGACATTGTTTTGAAGAGCTTGGTTAAATATAGGTTTCACCAAAGTATACAACCTGTATATAGTTAAAATTTTTAAGACGTATAATCTTTATTTGGATTTTGTGGCTACCTCTTAATGTTTACCGCTATGGTCATGATGTTTTAATAATTGTATTTGTAAATTATATATCATTTATGTTTTTTAATTGATTTTTGTTATAACATCCTGTGCAATATATTTTTAACAGAACTCAATGCTGCCTGAAATTTAACCGAATTGTGAGCATTTTGTTTTACATGTGTTGTCTCCGAGCAATTTGTTGGCAGTATATGCCTTTGAAAAATAAATTACTTGTTAAAATGTTATTATTTACCTATTCTTATTTCAGAATCTAATGTATATGCCTGTGATAGGTTTGGGTACAGTCTGTGATTAGATTGATGTAGCCAGGTGAAATGAGACAACATGGTCTGAAAAAAGGGCATTTGCCAACATACAGGTCTGACTGGACTAACATCAAACTATAGTCCAACTGGGCACCATCTGGACTAGCTTTAAGCTAGTCGAGCGACTAGCTGATGCTAGTCCAGCATGCTGGACTAACATAAAACTAGTCGCTCGACTAGCTTTTGCAACATCCAGACTAGCTTACAGCTAGTCCAGCATGCTGGACTAACATAAAACTAGTCGCTCGACTAGCTTTTGCAACATCTGGACTAGCTTAAAGCTAGTCTTTAAGCTAGTCCAGATGGTGCCCAGTTGGACTAGCTTGATGTTAGTCCAGCCAGATGGACTAGTTTTATGTTAGTCCAGCTGACTGGACCAACATCAAGCTAGTCTAGATGTTGCAAAAGCTAGTCGAGCGACTAGTTTTATGTTAGTCCAGCATGCTGGACTAGCTTTAAGCTAGTCCAGATGTTGCAAAAGCTGGTCGAGCGATTAGCGCAATGCTAGTCCAGCACGCTGGACTAAGCCAAAGTTAGTCCGCCATGTTAGTCCAGCAAGCTGGACTAACTTAAAACTAGTCCAGATGGACACCATCTGGACTAGCTTTAAGCTAGTCCAGCTTACCAGTTTAGGTTTTCAGTGCATAACCTTTCATAATGGGCCACTTTCCCTCTGAAAAGCGTATGTCCAGCAAGTCATCATTATGTGTCATTTCTCAGCGTTGGCTGCAAAACTTTCAACCAAAATTGGCACAGAGGCTCTCTAGGTCATACACGCTAAACGATGCTTGTGCTCCACCAGGAAGGGGTGTCAACAAGCAATGTCCACTGATTGGTTGGAACGTCGCAGTCTACGATCTGTAAAATCCTCATACGTCATCGAAAGGAGGGTCAATTAAAGATAGGGGAATCTCTAGGACGTCCACAATTTACCACCTGGACAAATGATCACAAATTGCTTAACCTGTGCCGTAGAAACCGGAAATGCCAAAATGGAGCCTTCGCCGTCTATGAAGAAGACACTATGAAATCGACGCCTTCTGCCAAACTGCAGATCAGAGATCGCTCTAGCATGGTCACCTAGCTAGACAAACTACCAAGTGTCCAGCCCATACCATGCAACCAAGATTTACAGGACGTCCGTGGACTAGGGAGTACAGAAGATCGCCGCCTGGACACTCGTGATATGTCATCTTAATGGGTACGAGCCATACCACCGTTGGGCCGTCACAACCTCAAGTCGCTTTGTGAATACAGACATCTTCCAGCTTCTCGTCACGTAATCGACGCACCCTTTGTCCTCCATCTGTTCGGTCAAGGATGTTATGGCTCGTACCCATTCAGATGACATATCTCTAGTGTCCAGGCGGCAATATTCTGGGAAGTCCAGGGACGTCCGGTAAATCTCGGTTGCATGGATTATAGTGGACACTTGGTAGTTTGTATTGCTCGGTAACCATGTTAGAGGGATCTCTGATCTACAGTTTGGCGAAAACCGTTGATTCCATAGTGTTTTCTTCATAGACGGGGAAGGCTCCATTTTGGCATTTCCGGTTTCTACGGCACAGGTTAAGCAATCTGCGATCAGTTATCCAGGTGGTAAATTGTGAACGTCCTAGAGATTCCCGTAGCTTTAATTGCCCCTCCTCTCGATGACGTCTGAGGATTTTACAGATCCTAACCTACGATGTTTCAACGAAACAGTGGACATTGCTTGTTGACACCCCTTCCTGGTGGAGCACAAGCATCGTTTGGCGTGTAGGCAACGGCGTTGGATGGAGTATAGCCTAGAGAGCCTATGTGCCAATTTTGGTTGAAAGTGTTAAAGCCAACGCTGAGAAATGACACATAATGCTGTCTTGGTGGACATACGCTTTTGAGAAGGAAAGGGGCACATCATGAAAGGTAATGCCTTTCAAAGCTCAAAACAAAAGGCTTGATTAATTAATGCAAACCTATTCAACCATTCATTGTACATTGGTAGTTTGGAAACATTATATAATCATTATTTTTAGTCTAAAATAGTTAATTAGGCGCAAAAATATAGAAAATGTTGGCCTAAAAAAAAATTATTCCAACATTATGACCAACCGTGTACATGCATTTACCCTACATAGGACAAAAGAGAAATGCCTACATACTGGGCAATCAGCACTGGGGAAATACAAATTGGGCATAAATATGCCTACAACTGGGTAAAATTCCCCAACTATTTACTATATGCATTTACTCATCATAAAAACAAAACATAATGCATATATACTGAGTAACGACCAACGGGTGACTACAAATTGGGCATATTTAAACCTACAACTGGGTAAACTTTACCAACTTTGTAATCCAACTTTTAACCCAACGTAACACCAAAGTGCCCCAAATTGGGCGAATTTGATCCAACACTATTGGATAAAACGCCCAACTTGTGCATGCTTGGCTGAAGAAACGAGCGAACCAAATTGAGCGATTTTCGCTTCTCAAAATGGAGGATTTCGATCTAGTTCTTGATGATTTACAACCCTCGAGTGGATCATCATTCTCAACAACAAGAGACCAGACACACCAAGCAAATCACAAGGTAAGCATCAAAATAAACTCTCAAACCGTTCGTAATTCTGACAGTTATGATGATGGGATATGGTATGGAGGCGCACGAGAGAGCCCAGACGGGCAGTGCTGCAAGCTACGCCGATGCTGTCGGGCAGTCGAGGGAGTGCGAGAGTCACGAGTCCGGGTCAGTAACCTGAACCTCTGAAAACTCATTAAGTTTATTTAACTTAAGTCACCCCTTGGAACCTTGCCCCATTAAGAAGACATAATTTATTGTTGGAATCACTGATTTCCAGTCAGATTTTTCAGATTTGTATGATTAAATGAATTCACAATAACAAAAAAAAACATATTAAAAGGGACTAAGTAACATTGTTCAAATCCTTGAAATAATCCAATTTAAATTCTTCCTGTTCCCTCATACCTTGTTGTATTGTTATACAAAAAAGAGCATGGGCCAGGTTTCTTTTTTTTCAAATTTCCCTTTCGTTAAAAAGATATTTACGATTGAAGTGTTCAGATGTCAAATTATCCAACGGATCGTCAGAACTGTGTACAAAGTGAGTGTAATGAGTTGGTGAATGTCACTTTGCATTTTTGATTATTACTCGGCCATACAAATGAGGGTCGGGATCGATCACTTTGAGATATGGGCCCAATCTAGCGTGGAGACGTCATCTTGATCACATGACATCGGGAACATCACATCACCCGAGCCTCAGACATCACCGCCAGATGATAAAGTTTAGGGGTCTGTCGATGCGGAGCATCGTCCACGAGCCGCGATATTCATTTGCTATTTTGAACCCCCGTAAGTGATGTCTTTTTGCTACGGGGGGTTTGACCCAATGACGATGCGGAGCATCGTCCACGAGCCGCGAGGCGGCGATTTTTTTTTGCTATTTTGAATGATTGTATTAAATATAATTATACAATATTATACGTGTTTGATGATTCATTTGCACCCGCCACATCGTGTGACGTGCTTAATCTATCACTGTGGAGAAGCTACAGGGGGGGGGGGGGGGGGGGGGTCGTCACCTGCCTCCTTCCCCAATAGATAGACAAAAAACAATTACAAATACATTGTGAAAATAGTGTAATTCAAATAAACTGAGCTTTTTATTCTCAACTTGTTAATAATGTGATGTCATATTTCACTTATCTTATGATTATTGTATGCATGTGAATATTTTACTGGAATACACTAGATTTTATATCACATTATTATACCCGTTACAAAAGAAAATGTATTTTTTTTAAGAAAATGTATATTTGTGGGGCCCCAAAAATATTCAAATGTTTGCCGTTAGGCGGCTTGCCAGTCAAAAGCGCCGCGGCTTTCATGAGCTTACCTGATAATCCTACTTTGGGTTGATAGCCCGATTTACCGGCACCAGAAAGCTGAAACTGAATGCTTCAGTTTTTACAAAAGACAAGACCGAATCTCTATTGAGCACGAAATCCGGGTGATTATTTCAGACATCAGGTATCAGATATGTTATTAACAAATGATTTCATTTAAGACTTCCGTTAAAAATATCTTGCTAAGATCTTAAAAGTCAGTATAGTGCGTTTGACAATAACTTACGAGAGTAAACAAAGAGAAACAACAAAAACCGTCCATTTTGAAAATGTATACATACCGTATCGTGTACTAGAAGCCATTGTCTTGTCATCCATCAGGACAGGGACATTGCCAGGCTCATCTGTAACATTAGATACGGAATATTATTACATTTAATTCACTTAGCTATTTGTTAATTTCCAACTAAGAATAATATAGGTTTCCAAGTCCATAAATAACAATAATAATAATGGTGCTTAGCGCATTTTACATGGTCTCAATGTGCTTTACAATTCAATGGTAATACTATACACTCTACAAAAATAACATTATATGACCTATACAAAATATGAAACTTCAACTTAATTCATGGCAATCATAATAAAGCATAAACTAACAAAAGATAAAGAAAATCCAAGCAGTGTGCTATAACATGTTTATATCGGAAATAATATCGCCAGTGATATTATTTCCGATACTATATCCGCAACGAGTAATATATTTACCAACATGTTTATAATTAATAATTACACATTGCATTGACTGAGTATGGGTTTATTACAAGTTACCATGAAATTACATTGACTTAATGAGTGAATATGTGTGTTTTTAGTCTAGAAGCGAACAAAGTGACAGAGGTTGGAGACGAAGTTCAAAAGGAAGTTTATTCCAAAGAGTTGGGGAAAGGACGGAGAAGGATCTTTTCCCATAATAATTCGTTTTGTATCGTGGGTTTTCAAAGAGCAATTGGTCCTGTGAACGCAAAGTGCGAGATGGAGTGTAGCGTTGTAATACTTCGCATGAATAGGAAAGGGAATGTGCAATCATTACCATAAAAGTAAGAATCAAAATCTTATACAAAAATACGCTTTTAAATCGGTAACCAATGTAGAGTTTGCAAAATGGGAAGTAATGAGTGATCTTTATGAACATCCTTCGACCATCCTTGCCGCAGTATTTTGAACTCTTTGGACTTATTGTATTTCAGATGCAGGTAGTTCTTTAAGAAGGGAGTTACACGAGTCCAGGCGAGATATTGCAAGATAATCTACTAGTGTTTGGGTTGTGTGTACTAAGTGTATCTAAGTAATTACGAATCTTTCCAATTTGGCGGACAGCTGCCATAGCAGACAAACAAACTTGTTTGACATGGGATTTAAATGTTCTTAGGTGTTTATCCATGATAACTCCCAAGTTCCTTGCCTCGTCAGCTGGTTCAATGATGGCATTACCAACTCTCACGTCAAGATTGAATGTAGGTTTCGGCACAAATTTCGAAGAGAAGTGAATGATTTCAGTTTTTTTTTCATTCAACATCAGATGATTTCTGCTGGCCCAAATTCCGATGTCTTTAATGAAGTTGTTGTGCTTTTCTACTGCATCAGCTTGGTTCGATCGGTCATTTCTGTCGAAAATGGCGTACAGCTGCGTGTCATCCGCATACAACTTGCCGTTCATCTGGTGCGAATCAATGATGTCTTGAACTGGTGCCATGTAGAGAGTAAAAGCAACAGTGCCTTTTTATCACTGTGGTGTTTATACATCATTTTGTACTTTGATTTCGCTCCGAGAAGTCGAGAATATGCCGAAGCCGCCTTAAATCTCGTGTATTGTCGACAAGTTCAACAAATTTCCATTCAATTCAGTCGTTCGTCACGCATTTTGGTCGATTACAATACAAAGTCGTCGGTCACAGTCCCCAAACACATATGTAGCCGACAAATTTGAAGAAATCGACGCCTATCGTGCGCACCATAATTGGAAAATTAAACAAGATTTAAATGAAATTTTGATTGAAGTTTAATTATGATTCTACAAAGTGACATGTTGCAGCCGAAATAGCACCACATGTTTGTAGACAATAGGTTTTTCTATTGATATGCACTTCTCTCGCTCCCCCGTATATATATACGCCGCGATTTCGCGACAACGTCATGTTTCAAAGCAAAGGCTCGTCCAACTCCACAAGGGTAAGGGTTTTATTACGCCATAGACATGATAGAGTATACAAATCCCTGGCACTCAAAGTATTAAGAGTCTTGGATAAGTTTTATACCCCATTCAATCTGACGGCTAGTAGGGCGGGTACCTGACTCCTCAAATTAGGCCTATACTTCGTAGAATCATAATTAAACTTCAATCTAAATTTAATTTAAATCTCGTTTAATTTTCCCATTCTACTTGGTATGGCCTAATGAATCGGAGTCAGGTACACTCTTAGAAATGTTGGGTAAACTCCACTGGGTAGATGGAAATTGGGCAAAGGTAGGGTAAATCTTTCCCAACCTTTTTTTACTACATGCATTTACCCTACATAGGACAAAAGAGAAATGCCTACATACTGGGCAATCAGCACTGGGGAAATACAAATTGGGCATAAATATGCCTACAACTGGGTTAAATTTCCCCAACTATTTACTATATGCATTTACTCATCATGAAAACAAAACATAATGCCTATATACTGGGTAACGACCAACGGGTGAATACAAATTGGGCATATTTATACCTACAACTGGGTAAACTTTACCAACTTTGTAATCCAACTTTTAACCCAACGTAACACCAAAGTGCCCCAAATTGGGCGAATTTGATCCAACACTATTGGATAAAACGCCCAACTTGTGCATGCTTGGCTGAAGAAACGAGCGAACCAAATTGCTTCTCAAAATGGAGGATTTCGATCTAGTTCTTGATGATTTACAACCCTCGAGTGGATCATCATTCTCAACAACAAGAGACCAGACACACCAAGCAAATCACAAGGTAAGCATCAAAATAAACTCTCAAACCGTTCGTAATTCTGACAGTTATGATGATGGGATATGGTATGGAGGCGCACGAGAGAGCCCAGACGGGCAGTGCTGCAAGCTACGCCGATGATGTCGGGCAGTCGAGGGAGTGCGAGAGTCACGAGTCCGGGTCAGTAACCTGAACCTCTGAAAACTCACTAAGTTTATTTAACTTAAGTCACCCCTTGGAACCTTGCCCCATTAAGAAGACATAATTTATTGTTGGAATCACTGATTTCCAGTCAGATTTTTCAGATTTGTATTATTAAATGAATTCACAATAACAAAAAAAAATCATATTAAAAGGGACTTAGTAACATTGTTCAAATCCTTGAAATAATCCAATTTAAATTCTTCCTGTTCCCTCATACCTTGTTGTATTGTTATTAAAAAAAAGAGCATGGGCCAGGTTTCTTTTTTTTCTTCAAATTTCCCTTTCGTTAAAAAGATGTTTACGATTGAAGTGTTCAGATGTCAAATTATCCAACGAATCGTCAGAACTGTGTACAAAGTGAGTGTAATGAGTTGGTGAATGTCACTTTGCATTTTTGATTATTACTCGGCCATACAAAAGAGGGTCGGGAACGATCACTTTGAGATCTGGGCCCAATCTAGCGTGGAGACGTCATCTTGATCACATGACATCGGGAACATCACATCACCCGAGCCTCAGACATCACCGCCAGATGATAAAGTTTAGGGGTCTGATGCACCAGTCATGCCAATGTAAACCAGGGGCGGATCTAGCTTTTTGCTAAGGGGTGGGGGGATTTGACCCAATGACGTTGCAGAGCATCGTCCACGAGCCGCGAGGCCGCGATTTTGGTTGCTATTTTGAACCCCCGTAAGTGATGTTTTCCACATCACATTTTCACTTGGCAGCCCAAGGGGGGGGGGGGGGGGGGTTAAACCCCCCCCCCCCCCCCCCGTAGATCCGCCACTGGACATCAACTACAGAGTCAGCGGAAGCCACTCAAACGGTGATTCGCAGATCGGAAAGACACCAAGAACCCCAGATCAAGTTGAACTTGTAGATTAAAGGAAGACATCATTCAACAAAAGTATTAGTCGAGCAGAATAACCTCCTATGACGACCAATGACCATGGTAGTCCACCCCTGTGTCAGTAGTATCAATGAATATAGTTTATAATTTTTAGAATATAGCAAGTCATCATGCAAAAAGGGGCAGAATAATCCCCTGTGATGACTACGGACAAGGGAAGTCCATCCCTGTGTCCTAGGGAAGGGTAAAGTAAGTACGTAAATGTAAAATAAATAATAAAGAAATACAATGGTACATGGTATTGAATGCATTATACATTCAGATTAGGACTACAGGATTGTAATCATGTTTTGGAATTGGAAAGACAGTTTTAATAGTGGACTCGGGACTGTAGGGATTTCTTTTGAATGATTGTATTAAATATAATTATACAATATTATACGTGTTTGATGATTCATCTGCACCCGCCACATCGTGTGACGTGCTTAATCTATCACTGTGGAGAAGCTACATGGGGGGGGGGGGGGTGGAGGGGGGGGGGGGGTCGTCGTCACCTGCCTCCTTCCCCAATAGTTAAACAAAAAACAATTACAAATACATTGTGAAAATAGTGTAATTCAAATAAACTGAGCTTTTTATTCTCAACTTGTTAATTATGTGATGTCATATTTCAATTATCTTATGATTGTTGTATGCATGTGAATATTTTACTGGAATATACTAGATTTTATATCACTTTATTATGCCCGTTACAAAAGAAAATGTATTTTTTTTAAAGAAAATGTATATTTGTGGGGCCCCAAAAATATTCAAATGTTTGCCGTTAGGCGGCTTGTCAGTCAAAAGCGCCACGGCTTTCATGAGCTTACCTGATAATCCTACTTTGGGTTGATAGCCCGATTTACCGGCACCAGAAAGCTGAAACTGAATGCTTCAGTTTTTACAAAAGACAAGACCGAATCTCTATTGAGCACGAAAACCGGGTGATTATTTCCATTTTTTTTTCACGCCGGGAAGGTCAAATAAATTCTGCGGCGTGTTCCCCAGTCTCTTCCAAAGAAAAGATGATGACTTGTACTCTCTATTCAGCTATGTTAATCCCTAAAGGCGCAGCGGCCGGGCCTGTCTTTTGACTGTCTCAGTTTTCCATGCACAACAGACGATTATCTAGCTACGGTCGTCATTGATTTTTACTCGGCCATACAAATGAGGGTCGGGAACGATCACTTTGAGATTTGGGCCCAGTCTAGCGTGGAGACGTTATCTTGATCACATGACATCGGGAACATCACATCACCGCCAGATGATAAAGTTTAGGGGTCTGATGCACCAGTCATGCCAATGGAAACCAGGGGCGGATCTAGCTTTTTGCTAAGGGGTGGGGGGGGGGGGGAGGATTTGACCCAATGACGATGCAGAGCATTGTCCACGAGCCGCGAGGGCCGCGATTTTGGTTGCTATTTTGAACCCCCGTAAGTGATGTTTTCCACATCACATTTTCACTTGGCAGCCCAAGGGGGGGGGGGGGGGGGGGGGGGGGTTAAACCCCCAACCCCCCCCCCCCCCCCCCCCCACCCCCCCCTCCCCGTAGATCCGCCACTGGACATTAACTACAGAGTCAGCGGAAGCCACTCAAACGGTGATTCGCAGATCGGAAAGACACCAAGAACCCCAGATCAAGTTGAACTTGTAGATTAAAGGAAGACATCATTCAACAAAAGTATCAGTCGAGCAGAAATAACCTCCTATGACGACCAATGACCATGGTAGTCCACCCCTGTGTCAGTAGTATCAATGAATATAGTTTATAATTTTTAGAATATAGCAAGTCATCATGCAAAAAGGGGCAGAATAATCCCCTGTGATGACTACGGACAAGGGAAGTCCACCCCTGTGTCCTAGGGAAGGGTTAAAGTAAGTACGTAAATGTAAAATAAATAATAAAGAAATACAATGGTACACGGTATTGAATGCATTATACATTCAGATTAGGACTACCGGATTGTAATCATGTTTTGGAACTTGAAAGACAGTTTTAATAGTGGACTCGGGACTGTAGGGATTTCTTTTGAATGATTGTATTAAATATAATTATACATTACGTTTCACTATGTTAGCCGTGATCTCCACCACGGTGGAAATCAACTCAACCATTTTAATAGCTTTCGTCAACATTCCATGCCCTGTTAACTGCCCCCCGAGACCTAGTGGTATTATAGAGATAATCTCCTCCGGTTACACGCAGTAAACCGATAAGAACGGTGTAAACGGTGATAAAATTCTACTAGAGGCACGAATCTCTCAACCTCTCCTCAGGCCTGAGAAGCGGATATTTTCTAACTTGGGTGAAACGTAATGACAATAGTATACGTGTTTGATGATTCATCTGCACCCGCCACATCGTGTGACGTGCTTAATCTATCACTGTGGAGAAGCTACAGGGGGGTGGGGGTGGGGGGGGGGGGGGGGGGAGTCGTCACCTGCCTCCTTCCCCAATATTTAGACAAAAAACAATTACAAATACATTGTGAAAATAGTGTAATTCAAATAAACTGAGCTTTTTATTCTCAACTTGTTAATTATGTGATGTCATATTACAATTATCTTATGATTGTTGTATGCATGTGAATATTTTACTGGAATATACTAGATTTTATATCACATTATTATGCCCGTTACAAAAGAAAATGTATTTTTTTTAAAGAAAATGTATATTTGTGGGGCCCCAAAAATATTCAAATGTTTGCCGTTAGGCGGCTTGTCAGTCAAAATCGCCACGGCTTTCATGAGCTTACCTGATAATCCTACTTTGGGTTGATAGCCCGATTTACCGGCACCAGAAAGCTGAAACTGAATGCTTCAGTTTTTACAAAAGACAAGACCGAATCTCTATTGAGCACGAAATCCGGGTGATTATTTCCATTTTTTTTTTCACGCCGGGAAGGTCAAATAAATTCTGCGGCGTGTTCCCCAGTCTCTTCCAAAGAAAGGATGATGACTTGTACTCTCTATTCAGCTATGTTAATCCCTAAAGGCGCAGCGGCCGGGCCTGTCTTTTGACTGTCTCAGTTTTCCATGCACAACAGACGATTATCTAGCTACGGTCGTCATTGTCCTAGGCTTGGCGAGTAGTATGCGCTATAAAACGACGGATCGATATTGCCTTCCATGCGCCACTGTGAAAATATTCACCCGGATATCGTGCTCTATTAAGAGTCTCCGTCTTTTCTTTTGGAAAGACGTGCATCATTCAGTTGCAGCTTTCTTGTGCCCGTAATTCGGGCTTTCAAGACAAAGTGAGATTATCAGGTAAGCCCATGAAAGCCGCGGCGCTTTTGACTAACAAGACGCCTTAAAATTCGTTTTAAATTGCTTTCTCTTTTAAAAAAAGTTCAAAAAAAGGTTTTTAGCTTAGATTTAGCTCTTTCCGATTTTAAGCACTGTTTTTCATCATTTTACAGCATGAATATGTTATGCAGCCTCTATGCGCCCTATATACCACGACTGGACTACCCGTTTCAAAATGACTTATTCGAATGAGTGATATCATATATGTTATTAGCAAATGTTTGCATTTCAGACTTCCGTTGAAAATATCTTGCTAAGATCTTAAAAATCAGTATAGTGCGTTTGACAATAACTTACGAGAGTAAACAAAGAGAAACAACAAAAAACATCCATTTTGAAAATGTATACATACCGAATCGTGTACTAGAAGCCCTTGTCCTTTCATCCATCAGGACAGCGACATTGCCGCGCTCATCTGTACACATTAGACACGGAATATTATTACATTTAATTCACTTAGTTATTTGTTAATTTCCAACCAATAATAATATAGGTTTCCAAGTCCATAAATAACAATAATAATAATGGTGCTTAGCGCATTTTACATGGTCTCAATGTGCTTTACAATTCAATGGTAATACTATACACTCTACAAAATAACATTATATAACCCATACAAAAGATGAAACTTCAACTTAATTCATGGCAATCATAATAAAGCATAAACTAACAAAAAATAAAGAAAATTCAAGCAGTGTGCTATAACATGTTTATATCGGAAATAATATCGCTAGTGATATTATTTCCGATACTATATCCGCAATGAGTAATATATTTACCAACATGTTTATAATTAATAATTACACATTGCATTGACTGAGTATGGGTTTATTACAAGTTACCATGAAATTACATTGACTTAATGAGTGAATATGTGTGTTTTTAGTCTAGAAGCGAACAAAGTGACCGAGGTTGGAGACCGAAGTTCAAAAGGAAGGTTATTCCAATGAGTTGGGGCAAGGACGGAGAAGGATCTTTTCCCATAATAATTCGTTTTGTATCGTGGGTTTTCAAAGAGCAATTGGTCCTGTGAACGCAAAGTGCGAGATGGAGTGTAGCGTTGTAATACTTCGCATGAATAGGAAAGGGAATGTGCAATCATTACCATAAAAGTAAGAATCAAAATCTTATACAAAAATACGCTTTTAAATCGGTAACCAATGTAGAGTTTGCAAAATGGGAAGTAATGTGATCTTTATGAACATCCTTCGACCATCCTTGCCGCAGTATTTTGAACTCTTTGGACTTATTGTATTTCAGATGCAGGTAGTTCTTTAAGAAGGGAGTTACACGAGTCCAGGCGAGATATTGCAAGATAATCTACTGGTGTTTGGGTTGTGTGTACTAAGTGTATCTAAGTAATTACGAATCTTTCCAATTTGGCGGACAGCTGCCATAGCCGACAAACAAACTTGTTTGGCATGGGATTTAAATGTTCTTAGGTGTTTATCCATGATAACTCCCAAGTTCCTTGCCTCGTCAGCTGGTTCAATGATGGAATTACCAACTCTCACGTCAAGATTGAATGTAGGTTTCGGCACAAATTTCGAAGAGAAGTGAATGATTTCAGTTTTATTTTCATTCAACATCAGATGATTTCTGCTGGCCCAAATTCCGATGTCTTTAATGAAGTTGTTGTGCTTTTCTACTGCATCAGCTTGGTTCGATCGGTCATTTCTGTCGAAAATGGCGTACAGTTGCGTGTCATCCGCAAACAACTTGCCGTTCATCTGGTGCGAATCAATGATGTCTTGAACTGGTGCCATGTAGAGTGTAAAAGCAACAGTGCCTTTTTATCACTGTGGTGTTTATACATCATTTTGTACTTTGATTTCGCTCCGAGAAGTCGAGAATATGCCGAAGCCGCCTTAAATCTCGTGTATTGTCGACTAGTTCAACAAATTTCCATTCAATTCAGTCGTTCGTCACGCATTTTGGTCGAATACAATACAAAGTCGTCGGTCACAGTCCCCAAACACATATGTAGCCGACAAATTTGAAGAAATCGACGCCTATCGTGCGCACCATAATTGGAAAATTAAACAAGATTTAAATGAAATTTCGATTGAAGTTTAATTATGATTCTACAAAGTGATCTGTTGCAGCCGAAATAGCACCACATGTTTGTAGACAATAGGTTTTTCTATTGATATGCACTTCTCTCGCTTCCCCGTATATATATATACGCCGCGATGTCGCGACAACGTCATGTTTCAAAGCAAAGGCTCGTCCAACTCCACAAGGGTAAGGGTTTTATTACGCCATAGACATGATAGAGTATACAAATCCCCGGCACTCAAAGTATTAAAAGTCTTGGATAAGTTTATACCCCATTCAATCTGACGGCTAGTGAGACGGGTACCTGACTCCTCAAATTAGGCCTATACTTCGTAGAATCATAATTAAACTTCAATCTAAATTTAATTTAAATCTCGTTTAATTTTCCCATTCTACTTCGTATAGCCTAATGAATCGGAGTCAGGTACACTCTTAGAAATGTTGGGTAAACTTCACTGGGTAGATGGAAATTGGGCAAAGGTTGGGTAAATCTTTCCCAACCTTTTTTTACTACATGCATTTACCCTACATAGGACAAAAGAGAAATGCCTACATACTGGGCAATCAGCACTGGGGAAATACAAATTGGGCATAAATATGCCTACAACTGGGTAAAATTTCCCCAACTATTTACTATATGCATTTACTCATCATGAAAACAAATCATAATGCCTATATACTGGGTAACGACCAACGGGTGAATACAAATTGGGCATATTTAAACCTACAACTGGGTAAACTTTACCAACTTTGTAATCCAACTTTTAACCCAACGTAACACCAAAGTGCCCCAAATTGGGCGAATTTGATCCAACACTATTGGATAAAACGCCCAACTTGTGCATGCTTGGCTGAAGAAACGAGCGAACCAAATTGAGCGATTTTTGCTAGGATTTCGATCTAGTTCTTGATGATTTACAACCCTCGAGTGGATCATCATTCTCAACAACAAGAGACCAGACACACCAAGCAAATCACAAGGTAAGCATCAAAATAAACTCTCAAACCGTTCGTAATTCTGACAGTTATGATGATGGGATATGGTATGGAGGCGCACGAGAGAGCCCAGACGGGCAGTGCTGCAAGCTACGCCGATGCTGTCGGGCCGTCGAGGGAGTGCGAGAGTCACGAGTCCGGGTCAGTAACCTGAACCTCTGAAAACTCACTAAGTTTATTTAACTTAAGTCACCCCTTGGAACCTTGCCCCATTAAGAAGACATAATTTATTGTTGGAATCACTGATTTCCAGTCAGATTTTCAGATTTGTATTATTAAATGAATTCACAATAACAAAAAAATCATATTAAAAGGGACTTAGTAACATTGTTCAAATCCTTGAAATAATCCAATTTAAATTCTTCCTGTTCCCTCATACCTTGTTGTATTGTTATAAAAAAAAGAGCATGGGCAAGGTTTCTTTTTTTCAAAGTGATCAAGTGTTCAGATGTCAAATTATCCAACGAATCGTCAGAACTGTGTACAAAGTGAGTGTAATGAGTTGGTGAATGTCACTTTGCATTTTTGATTTTACTCGGCCATACAAATGAGGGTCGGGAACGATCACTTTGAGATTTAGGCCCAATCTAGCGTGGAGACGTCATCTTGATCACATGACATCGGGAACATCACATCACCGCCAGATGATAAAGTTTAGGGGTCTGATGCACCAGTCATGCCAATGGAAACCAGGGGCGGATCTAGCTTTTTGCTAAGGGGTGGGGGGGGGGGGGATTTGACCCAATGACGATGCAGAGCATCGTCCACGAGCCGCGAGGCCGCGATTTTGGTTGCTATTTTGAACCCCCGTAAGTGATGTTTTCCACATCACATTTTCACTTGGCAGCCCAAGGGGGGGGGGGGGGGGGGGGGGGTTAAACCCCCAAACCCCCCCCCCCCCTCCTCCCCGTAGATCCGCCATTGGACATTAACTACAGAGTCAGCGGAAGCCACTCAAACGGTGATTCGCAGATCGGAAAGACACCAAGAACCCCAGATCAAGTTGAACTTGTAGATTAAGGAAGACATCATTCAACAAAAGTATCAGTCGAGCAGAATAACCTCCTATGACGACCAATGACCATGGTAGTCCACCCCTGTGTCAATAGTATCAATGAATATAGTTTATAATTTTTAGAATATAGCAAGTCATCATGCAAAAAGGGGCAGAATAATCCCCTGTGATGACTACGGACAAGGGAAGTCCACCCCTGTGTCCTAGGGAAGGGTAAAGTAAATGTAAAATAAATAATAAAGAAATACAATGGTACACGGTATTGAATGCATTATACATTCAGATTAGGACTACCGGATTGTAATCATGTTTTGGAACTTGAAAGACAGTTTTAATAGTGGACTCGGGACTGTAGGGATTTCTTTTGAATGATTGTATTAAATATAATTATACATTACGTTTCACTATGTTAGCCGTGATCTCCACCACGGTGGAAATCAACTCAACCATTTTAATAGCTTTCGTCAACATTCCATGCCCTGTTAACTGCCCCCCGAGACCTAGTGGTATTATAGAGATAATCTCCTCCGGTTACACGCAGTAAACCGATAAGAACGGTGTAAACGGTGATAAAATTCTACTAGAGGCACGAATCTCTCAACCTCTCCTCAGGCCTGAGAAGCGGATATTTTCTAACTTGGGTGAAACGTAATGACAATATTATACGTGTTTGATGATTCATCTGCACCCGCCACATCGTGTGACGTGCTTAATCTATCACTGTGGAGAAGCTACAGGGGGGTGGGGGTGGGGGGGGGGGGGGGGGGGAGTCGTCACCTGCCTCCTTCCCCAATATTTAGACAAAAAACAATTACAAATACATTGTGAAAATAGTGTAATTCAAATAAACTGAGCTTTTTATTCTCAACTTGTTAATTATGTGATGTCATATTACAATTATCTTATGATTGTTGTATGCATGTGAATATTTTACTGGAATATACTAGATTTTATATCACATTATTATGCCCGTTACAAAAGAAAATGTATTTTTTTTAAAGAAAATGTATATTTGTGGGGCCCCAAAAATATTCAAATGTTTGCCGTTAGGCGGCTTGTCAGTCAAAATCGCCACGGCTTTCATGAGCTTACCTGATATCCTACTTTGGGTTGATAGCCCGATTTACCGGCACCAGAAAGCTGAAACTGAATGCTTCAGTTTTTACAAAAGACAAGACCGAATCTCTATTGAGCACGAAATCCGGGTGATTATTTCCATTTTTTTTTCACGCCGGGAAGGTCAAATAAATTCTGCGGCGTGTTCCCCAGTCTCTTCCAAAGAAAAGATGATGACTTGTACTCTCTATTCAGCTATGTTAATCCCTAAAGGCGCAGCGGCCGGGCCTGTCTTTTGACTGTCTCAGTTTTCCATGCACAACAGACGATTATCTAGCTACGGTCGTCATTGTCCTAGGCTTGGCGAGTAGTATGCGCTATAAAACGACGGATCGATATTGCCTTCCATGCGCCACTGTGAAAATATTCACCCGGATATCGTGCTCTATTAAGAGTCTCCGTCTTTTCTTTTGAAAAGACGTGCATCATTCAGTTTCAGCTTTCTAGTGCCCGTAATCGGGCTTTCAAGACAAAGTGAGATTATCAGGTAAGCCCATGAAAGCCGCGGCGCTTTTGACTAACAAGACGCCTTAAAATTCGTTTTAAATTGCTTTCTCTTTTCAAAAAAGTTCAAAAAAAGGTTTTTAGCTTAGATTTAGCTCTTTCCAGTTTTAAGCACAGACTGTTTTTCATTATTTACAACATAAATAGGTTATGCAGCCTCTATGCGCCCTATTATACCAGGACTGGACTACCCGTTTCGAAATGACTTATTAGGATGACTGATATCATATATGTTATTACAAATTGTTTGCATTTAAGACTTCCGTTGGAAAATATCTTGCTAAGATCTTAAAATCAGTATAGTGCGTTTGACAATAACTTACGAGAGTAAACAAAGAGAAACAACAAAAAACATCCATTTTGAAAATGTATACATACCGATCGTGTACTAGAAGCCCTTGTCCTTTCATCCATCAGGACAGGCGACATTGCCGCGCTCATCCTGTACATTAGACACGGAATATTATTACATTTAATTCACTTAGTTATTTGTTAATTTCCAACCAATAATAATATAGGTTTCCAAGTCCATACATAACAATAATAATAATGGTGCTTAGCGCATTTTTACATGGTCTCAATGTGCTTTACAATTCAATGGTAATACTATACACTCTACAAAATAACATTATATAACCCATACAAAAGATGAAACTTCAACTTAATTCATGGCAATCATAATAAAGCATAAACTAACAAAAATAAAGAAAATTCAAGCAGTGTGCTATAACATGTTTATATCGGAAATAATATCGCTAGTGATATTATTTCCGATACTATATCCGCAATGAGTAATATATTTACCAACATTTTTATAATTAATAATTACACATTGCCATTGACTGAGTATGGGTTTATTACAAGTTACCATGAAATTACATTGACTTAATGAGTGAATATGTGTGTTTTTAGTCTAGAAGCGAACAAAGTGACAGAGGTTGGAGACCGAAGTTCAAAAGGAAGGTTATCCAAAGAGTTGGGCAAGGACGGAGAGGATCTTTTCCCATAATAATTCGTTTGTATCGTGGGTTTTCAAAGAGCAATTGGTCCTGTGAACGCAAAGTGCGAGATGGAGTGTAGCGTTGTAATACTTCGCATGAATAGGAAAGGGAATGTGCAATCATTACCATAAAAGTAAGAATCAAAATCTTATACAAAAATACGCTTTTAAATCGGTAACCAATGTAGAGTTGCAAAATGGGAAGTAATGTGTGATCTTTATGACATCCTTCGACCATCCTTGCCCGCAGTATTTTGAACTCTTTGGACTTATTGTATTCAGATGCAGGTAGTTTCTTTAAGAAGGGAGTTACACGAGTCCAGGCGAGATATTGCAAGATAATCTACTAGTGTTTGGGTGTGTGGTACTAAGTGTATCTAAGTAATTACGAATCTTTCCAATTTGGCGGACAGCTGCCATAGTAGACAAACAAACTTGTTTGGCATGGGATTTAAATGTTCTTAGGTGTTTATCATTGATAACTCCCAAGTTCCTTGCCTCGTCAGCTGGTTCAATGATGGAATTACCACTCTCACGTCAAGATTGAATGTAGGGTTCGGCATAAGTCGGAAGAGAAGTGAATGATTTCAGTTTTATTTTCATTCAACATCAGATGATTTCTGCTGGCCCAAATTCCGATGTCTTTAATGAAGTTGTTGTGCTTTCTACTGCATCAGCTTGGTTCGATCGGTCATTTCTGTCGAAAATGGCGTACAGTTGCGTGTCATCCGCAAACAACTTGCCGTTCATCTGGTGCGAATCAATGATGTCTTGAACTGGTGCCATGGTAGAGGTGTAAAAGCAACAGTGCCTTTTTATCACTGTGGTGTTTATACATCATTTTGTACTTTGATTTCGCTCCGAGAAGTCGAGAATATGCCGAAGCCGCCTTAATCTCGTGTATTGTCGACTAGTTCAACAAATTTCCATTCAATTCAGTCGTTCGTCACGCATTTTGGTCGAATACAATACAAAGTCGTCGGTCACAGTCCCAAACACATATGTAGCCGACAAATTTGAAGAAATCGAGCCTATCGTGCGCCACCATAATTGAAAATTAAACAAGATTTAAATGAAATTTCGATTGAGTTTAATTATGATTCTACAAAGTGATCTGTTGCAGCCGAAATAGCACCACATGTTGTAGACAATAGGTTTTTCTATTGATATGCACTTCTCTCGCTTCCCGTATATATATACGCCGCGATTTCGCGACAACGTCATGTTTCAAAGCAAAGGATCGTCCAACTCCACAAGGGTAAGGGTTTTATTACGCCATAGACATGATAGAGTATACAAATCCCTGGCACTCAAAGTATTAAGAGTCTTGGATAAGTTTATACCCATTCAATCTGACGGCTAGTAGGGCGGGTACCTGACTCCTCAAATTAGGCCTATACTTCGTAGAATCATAATTAAACTTCAATGTAAATTTAATTTAAATCTCGTTTAATTTTCCCATTCTACTTTCGTATAGCCTAATGAATCGGAGTCAGGTACACTCTTAGAAATGTTGGGTAAACTCCACTGGGTAGATGGAAATTGGGCAAAGGTTGGGTAAATCTTTCCCAACCTTTTTTTACTACATGCATTTACCCTACATAGGACAAAAGAGAAATGCCTACATACTGGCAATCAGCACTGGGGAAATACAAATTGGGCATAAATATGCCTACAACTGGGTAAATTTCCCCAACTATTTACTATATGCATTTACTCATCATGAAAACAAAACATAATGCCTATATACTGGGTAACGACCAACTGGGTGAATACAAATTGGGCATATTAACCTACAACTGGTAAACTTTACCAACTTTGTAATCCAACTTTAACCCAACGAACACCAAAGTGCCCCCAAATTGGGCGAATTTGATCCAACACTATTGGATAAAACGCCCACTTGTGCATGCTTGGCTGAAGAAACGAGCGAACCAAAATTGAGCGATTTTTGCTTCCCAAAATGGAGGATTTCGATCTAGTTCTTGATGATTTACAACCCTCGAGTGGATCATCATTCTCAACAACAAGAGACCAGACACACAAGCAAATCACAAGGTAAGCATCAAAATAAACTCTCAAACCGTTCGTATTCTGACAGTTATGATGATGGGATATGGTATGGAGGCGCACGAGAGAGCCCAGACGGGCAGTGCTGCAAGCTACGCCGATGCTGTCGGGCCGTCGAGGGGAGTGCGAGAGTCACGAGTCCGGTCAGTAACCTGAACCTCTGAAAACTCACTAAGTTTATTTAACTTAAGTCACCCTTGGAACCTTGCCCCATTAAGAAGACATAATTTATTGTGAATCACTGATTTCCAGTCAGATTTTTCAGATTTGTATTATTAAATGAATTCACAATAACAAAAAAATCATATTAAAAGGGACTAGTAACATTGTTCAAATCCTTGAAATAATCCAATTTAAATTCTTCCTGTTCCCTCATACCTTGTTGTATTGTTATAAAAAAAAGAGCATGGGCAAGGTTCTTTTTTTTCAAAGTGATCAAAGTGTTCAGATGTCAAATTATCCAACGAATCGTCAGAACTGTGTACAAAGTGAGGTAATGAGTTGGTGAATGTCACTTTGGCATTTTTGATTATTCTCGGCCATACAAATGAGGTCGGGAACGATCACTTTGAGATCTGGGCCCAATCTAGCGTGGAGACGTCATCTTGATCACATGGCATCGGAACATCACATCACCGCCAGATGATAAAGTTTAGGGTCTGATGCACCAGTCATGCCAATGGAACCAGGGGCGGATCTAGCTTTTGCTAAGGGGTGGGGGGGGGGGGGGGATTTGACCCAATGACGATGCAGAGCATCGTCCACGAGCCGCGAGGCCGCGATTTTGGTTGCTATTTGAACCCCCGTAAGTGATGTTTTCCACATCACATTTTCACTTGGCAGCCCAAGGGGGGGGGGGGGGGGGGGGGGGGTTTAAACCCCCAAACCCCCCCCCCCCCCCCCCGTAGATCCGCCACTGGACATTAACTACAGAGTCAGCGGAAGCCACTCAAACGGTGATTCGCAGATCGGAAAGACATCAAGAAACCCAGATCAAGTTGAACTTGTAGATTAAGGAAGACATCATTCAACAAAAGTATCAGTCGAGCAGAATAACCTCCTATGACGACCAATGACCATGGTAGTCCACCCCTGTGTCAGTAGTATCAATGAATATAGTTTATAATTTTAGAATATAGCAAGTCATCATGCAAAAAGGGCCAGAATAATCCCCTGTGATGACTACGGACAAGGGAAGTCCACCACTGTGTCCTAGGCAAGGGTAAAGTAAGTACGTAAATGTAAAATAAATAATAAAGAAATACAATGGTACACGGTATTGAATGCATTATACATTCAGATTAGGACTACCGGATTGTAATCATGTTTTGGAACTGGAAAGACAGTTTAATAGTGGACTCGGGACTGTAGGATTTCTTTTGAATGATTGTATTAAATATAATTATACATTACGTTTCACTATGTTAGCCGTGATCTCCACCACGGTGGAAATCAACTCAACCATTTTAATAGCTTTCGTCAACATTCCATGCCCTGTTAACTGCCCCCCGAAACCTAGTGGTATTATAGAGATAATCTCCTCCGGTTACACGCAGTAAACCGATAAGAACGGTGTAAACGGTGATAAAATTCTACTAGAGGCACGAATCTCACAACCTCTCCTCAGGCCTGAGAAGCGGATATTTTCTAACTTGGGTGAAACGTAATGACAATATTATACGTGTTTGATGATTCATCTGCACCCGCCACATCGTGTGACGTGCTTAATCTATCACTGTGGAGAAGCTACAGGGGGGTGGGGTGGGGGGGGGGGGGAGAGTCGTCACCTGCCTCCTTCCCAATATTTAGACAAAAAACAATTACAAATACATTGTGAAAATAGTGTAATTCAAATAAACTGAGCTTTTATTCTCAACTTGTTAATTATG
>JBAMJV010012407.1:0-33669 GCA_037951105.1 Echinarachnius parma | reverse complement strand
CCCTACTGAAAATGTCAATGTGAATCAATTAGCCATAACAACAATTACTAGATGCAAATAGTGCGTAATTTTGCATTATATCGAAATTAATTCTATACATTTTGGTACGAATGCAAATGCACGTTAACTTTGACTGGGTATGTCCTAAAAACAGCTCTTCCAAAATGACAAATCAAATCAAATCATATGACTTGTGTGTTGTTCATCCTAATTCATTGGTGGCTAAATTAAATTTATTATTAAAAATCATAATAAACCCATAATAATACTGGTGACTTGTTCAACCATGCATGTTAATGGTATGTCAAGTGACCCTTGGTCTAGATGCGTTAGAAGCAGAGGGATTTGAAACTCAAACCCCAAATCAAATTTACACCCGGAGTTCCAAACAAAATGGTTAGGGTGTTGGTATCATACAATGTTGGCCCTTCAACTCCCCTAGCCCCTCGATGCTACATTATGAGAGACTGAATAGGAGGAATTATTATCTCTGAAAGCTTTAGCACTCCATATTAGCCAAGAAAACTATGGCTATTTGGAAATATCAATTTATTGCAACGGGCAATGGGAGACTTTTTTTTCTTGTGGCCAAGTTGGGCACATAGATTTCTAAAAAAAAATTGGTGGCAGAGAGCTTATTTGTAGTGGTCCGAGCCAGCGGGCTTGTGCGAATTTAGAGCCCTGCAATTTGGCAACATCTTCTGATGAATTCCACATTTATTTTGTTCACAAAATGTCATTTGCTTTCACAAAATTTCTGCATAGCCGACCTTCCACATTCCCCAACCTCACTCTTGTATATGTCATGTAGACCTGTACTAGTATTGAATTTCTAATAATAATTCATTTTTGTATCGCATTTCCAATTATAAACTGGTTGATGCACTTAACGACCTCTCCAATTTAATCTACAATAAAAAATAAATGTATCTTCCTAGTTTCTTTCAGATATTCCTACTTTGGGAGACTACAAAACATGTTTATGTTGAACTACGAACAAATACATTTTTTGGTAAAAATAAACATGGGGAGTTGTCCAGATATTTGCCAGAGTGCATTAGCAATAGGAGTCCCCATAGAAAAATGGATACCTTAAAAGATCCATTATAATTTCTCAGTACACATTATTCCTCCTAAAGCCCGGCGCAGACAGAGCCGACTCGACCTGATCCGACTGGTTTCAATCAGGCTAGAGTTGGGCCCGGTCGGTCGGAGCAGATTTATCGTGTTGAATCGGCCCCAACTGGCAAAATGTGTGTCGCGAGGCACTGAAAACTGAGCCGATCGGAATGAAAACCAGTCGAATCGGGTCGAGTCGGCTCTGTCTGCAGAGGGCTTTATACTACAGTGGAACCCCATTATAATACAATGTATTTCTGGGTACAAAACAACAACATAATGTATAGAGTTCAGGCCAGCAAAATTACTTTGTTATAAGAGTTTTCTTCTTTTTGTATATAGTAGAACCTCTTCATAATGAGCTCTGTTATAACAAAGTAATTTCACAGGTCCAGGTCCTAGTCCTATGAATTTAATTTGTTAAAGCCCCCCCGATACAATATCTGATATAACAAGGTAAATGCAATGGGCCCAATGTGCTCATTATAATGAGGTTTCACTGTATTCAAGCTCTTTATAACCTAGTTCCGCTGTATTCCATTAGTATTCAGTCTTCTATACAGGGTGGCCAAAGAAAAAACAGAATGGGGCATTTCCCAAAATATAGTAACAAAATGATTATGTCCATCGGGTAGGGTGTCTTTTCCAATGAATAACGATACCAAGAACAGTCATTTTGGTCTTTTGTTTTAGGGCACTGTGAGTGACACCATGTCCGGTTCCCATTTTTGTCAATTTTTCGTACTTACTGCCCGTCATAGTAGCAAACAAATATGCCCATTCTTTCAGCACACAGTTGAATGCACACTAACAATGGCGCGCGTATTTCTTGTTTTTCGATGCTATGACGGGCAGTAAGTGAAATTCATCAGACACCGACTTGGTAAAAAATTGACAAAAATGGGAACCGGACATGGTGTCACTCACAGCGCCCTTACACAAAAACTACAGGACCAAAATGACTGTTCTTGGCATCGTTTTTCATTGGAAAAGACACCCTATCCGATGGACATAATCGTGTTGTAGTGCCCTGTTCCGTTTTATTTGGGCCACCCTGTATAGTGAAAAGTTTGCCCAAGAATCATTTTAATTTAACTACTCCTCATGCATCACATTCACACTCCCATTGATTCTAAGAAAATATCACACCTCATTTACTTGCATGTATCAATTTTTGCTCATTATTTATTGTCAACATGTCAAATGTATTAGAACTCAACAGATTTTAGACTCTTTTCCGCCTCTCAAAAGATGTTCATACTAGCTTAAAGTGGCAAGTTTTCTGTGTTCTAGTATAGAGCAGCAACAAATTATTCAGTAAAATATTTCTGATTTTAATTCTTAACATATTGTGTACAAAAATGTGGTTTTAAATGTTCTCCAATTCCTTGATTTCTTTCTGCTTTCGTGCAACAGAAAACTTGCCTTTGTAGGAATCTCTAAGGGTATTAAAGGGATCTAATAACATTGTCCAAATCCTCAAAATCCAATTGGAATTCCAGCAGTTCCCTCATACCTTGTTGTATTTGTATTAATAGAAGCATGGGACAGGTTTCTGTTTTTAGAATTTCCCTTTCGTTTTTACGATTGAAGTGTTCAGATGTTAAACTATTCACTGGATAGTCGTAACCATGTATCAGTGCAATGAGTTAGTGAATATCAATTTGCATTTTTGCTCATTACTCTGCCATATAACGTCCAATTAATTTTCACACAATACCCAGTGGACATATCAGATAACAATTTACATTGTTTCAACCATTCATCACTTTTTGCACATGTCAACAAAGTTACTAGATCCCTTTCCTGAAAAAGAGTTCACAAAAAGAACCTTACAAATATTACTTTTGACCAAAACGAGCATTGAATACTAAGGGGTTCTATGGACGAACACAGCGTCAGGGTTTTCTATAGCTCAGGTGGTAGAGCACCAGTTTAGCATCTGGATGTCTCGGGTTCGAATCCCGGAGAAACCCTATTTTCTTTGCTCATTTTTCATTTACATTATATACTTCTGGGGGGTGTTTCACAAAGATCCTAAGTTGATCTTAGCACTAAGATGGTCTTAAATATTATGGAAAGCCATTAGTGTCTTGAAACATTTTTTTAAAAGTTATGTTGAAATGCATAAAATGTTGATTCAAATCATATATATTTTCTAATTATCAGAGATTTCATGAATTTTATGTGAAGATTATGAATCTCTTTGATAATTAGAAAATATATATGATTTGAATCAACATTTTATGCATTTCAACGACTTTTATAAAACTGTTTCAAGACACTAACGGCTTTCCATAATATTTAAGACCAGCTTAGTGCTAAGATCAACTTAGGATCTTTGTGAAACACCCCCCTGGTTAGTTTCCCTATGTTTGAAATAATATTACTTTTATGATAAATCTCATATTTTAGTGCAATAACATGAAGATTCGTTCACACTTAATTCATACATTTCTTGCGCATTTGGTTATCATATTAAAGATATGCTCGAGTACTGGTTCTTTTTTAATTTTCTTTTTGCGAGTCTTGATTTGAATCTATGTTGATTGTACACTCAACAAGGAGAATTTCCCTCAAAGTGCCAGCATACTTGAACTTTGTTGAACAAAATTAAGGGCCTCATGAGAATCTTTCTCCCGGCCATCACTTTTAACTAACACACAGTGCGTCCATGGCCGATTCAAAACAACAACCATTGCGCATTACAACAGTAGAGTAGTAGTGGCGCACTGAACAATGTTTAGTTGATCAAAACGGTGGCTTTTATTTTTATTTTTTTGATACCCAATTAGATTGAATAATGCAAATACAACCCTTTCATTTGATATATGATGACATAAATGGTACCCTGGGGTACCAAACGAATATCCGCCATTTTGTTTAATTATTTATTTATTTTTTAGGGCTGTACCGGGGTATAGCGTGCATACAAGCGAGCGCTGCACTGCATGCAGAACGCAATACGGTTATGCTTAAGTGGACACAAGATGGCGCTACACAACGCGGTACCCCGGGGTACCACGTGTGTCATCATATGAACAACATTTCTTCCTTTATTTTTGCCTACACAGCATGCTTTTTGCAGCTTCACAAACCTCGACCAGTACTCAATTATATCTTAAACATGCAAGATTTTCTCCTCTCATATAAGGGCAATAAACTGAACTGTTAGTCGCCCGATCAGGTAACCAAAATCCTGAATTATGACATTTTACTGGTGCAACATCAATTTGTTCTATCCCCGGGCCATCAGCATACAAACTTACCACGATAAGACTCCAGAATCCCTCCTCGAAAAGACGATACATGTACATGTTGTCAGTTGAGAAAGAGATTGGCAGAAAGTCACTTTTTCACTTTTTGTTCTTCTGATACACTCATGTTTAAAGTTAGTGACATGGTGCACAGAACTCCATTAAACTAAAAACCAACTTACTGCCCTTCTCGTTCTAAAGCCCTCCGCACACAGAGCCGACTCGACCCGATCCGACTGGTCGGTTTCGCTCAGTCGTAGCCGATTCAACATGTTGAATCGGCCTCGAATGATCTCCGACTGGCTCTTGACCGGCAAAACAGGAGTCCTGAGGCGACGTATACTGAGCTGAACCGACTGGCTCTTGACCGGCAAAACAGGGAGTCCCGAGGCAACGTATACTGAGCTGAACCGACTGAAAACCAG
Organism: Echinarachnius parma; assembly: GCA_037951105.1. NCBI lineage: Eukaryota > Metazoa > Echinodermata > Echinoidea > Clypeasteroida > Echinarachniidae > Echinarachnius > Echinarachnius parma. The sequence goes on along the minus strand of JBAMJV010012407.1, from coordinate 28,868 downwards.
TCGGATCGGCTGTGTGTGCGGAGGGCTTTACCCAACGATGTGTGCATTCCATACAAGGCTTGAAGTGACCGCCGTGATAACTCGAGATGATGCCTTGGGAGCGAACACAGAGCAGCTTCACATCTTTTCATCTTCTTAACCAGGCACAATCATGCCTGAGCCGTGACACTACCAAAGTACTAAACTACATTAATTTCTAGCATAGGTAGACAGAGAGAGTTGAAACAAATTCCTACTATGATGGAGATACTTCAAAGAAGTGTTTGAGTTCTAAACTATGCACAGGATAGAATTGGCACTTTTTTGGGGGTATAAAAGTTAAAATGCTGTACTGGAGACTATGAAAAAGCTTGGTCATTTCATATTTTTATTGTTTACACGGTCAATAACATTGCCTGCTCTTCGTACTTTGATTTCCTTAATCTGTTCAGAAAGCTGTGAATGGTGGTAGGCAAATGAGAGCCATTGGGAGATCTCCAGGATATGAATCAATGTGTCTGTTCCATCGACTACAATTTTGACTATCGATTGTTAGATTTTAATCCATCAGTCCAGGGCCCCTGTTGCAGAAAGAGATACAATCGATTGTAAGTTACGATTCATTGTAAGTCCGATCACGTGTTCTACATGCGGAAATCTGATTGGTTGAAAATCACAAATTTTCTGACTTACAATCGATTGTAACCTTACAAACGATTATATCTCTTTCTGCAACGGGGCCTAGAAAACATTTGATAGTTGCAGGGAAAGTTTGGAAATAAGTAAAGACTAGGACATTTTCTTAAATGATTGATGGTTGAGCTGAATCACTATATCACAGTATTGGCCTATTAATTTGAACTACCGTTTGTCATTTTGTTGTGTATTCATTCGTTTGGAAAGCAGTGTGTGGCTATAGAGGGAAATAGTTAACATTAACATATTTCCAGAATCATCACTACTTGAAGCTCTGACTCAATGTAGTTCTTGGAAATCACCAACATAAGCAAAGTAAATTCTAGAAAAACTGACTAAAGTTGCAGGATGAGAGCCATCAGGAACTCTTTACGTGAAACTGAGCTTTTTATTTTACATGGGAGACACAAAACACTAACACTTCCCTAAATTCATAAGCCCCAATCATTGAGAACACTTTATCGATAAAAGTCATGATACCTACATCTTGTGTTATTTATCCAGACAAACATTGAGTGTTAACATTACAACAGCTGCTAAATCAATTCCGTGATTGGGTAGCTTTTTGCATAACAATCTATGCATTCTTAGATTTATACTTTCCGACCCATTGTCCATGCCTGTGAAGAAAAACGCAACAAATAACAGAAACACAAATATGCATATATAAACAGAGGTACCAAATGAAAGTTTTCTTGCATTATGCTGAATAAAAAAAGGGGCACCAACTACGGCAACAAACTTACAGGACAAACATGTAGTGAATAAAAAAAAAAACACATACTTTTATACTGCTGGACACCTGGAAGTTTGTCATTAAAAACGAAAACCGATTTATTGTGGTTCATTTGTACAATTCTATCGTACAAATCAGTAATTTAGAGTGCATTTTGGTTCATTGTATTAAGTATTCAATAAATTCAGACAGATATCTCCTCTGGTTTCGAGTTTGCGGTTGGGACAGAGTTTTGAATGATTGGGTCTTCCTCACTGTCACTCTGTTCCGACTTGGAACCCTCTTCCAAAACAGGGTTCTCTTGGTGAGAGTTTGAATTCAGGGACTTAATCACAGTGTCTGTCCTCGCAAACTCATCGTCCACCGCTGGAGGAATCTCATCCTCCAGAGGACTCGACAAGCCACTGTTTGTGCATTGCTCGGGGTTGGACAAACCATTGTTATTTTCTGTTGCGGTGTCTACGGACTGTCTATCAGTCACATCCGACCCATTGTCAAGACTGTTGGCCTCTCCCTCAACAGTCTTGAAAGTACTAGGATCTTCAACCAAGGTGCTAAGTGTATTTTTGTTTGAAGGTTCGCCTTCATCATCCCCCTCCCGCCCATATTCACGGTCTACAAACCGTTGTGCCTCCCCATTATTTGAGGCCACATTTGTCGCCGACTCTGGATGGTTCTCACCGTTTGTACTGATATCTGTGTTCAGGCTAAGCTCCTCTGTCCGTGAACTGGCTATGGAGTCAACATCCCTGTTGTCCCCTCTCAGGTTGTTGTCCTGAGAGGAATCATCAGCTGTAGTCCTAAACTGCAGATCTTCTCTGAAGCCATCACCTGCTGCTCCGTCCTGCTCCTGTCGTCCAGCAGTTTCATCCCTGAAGTCTCTGATGTCATCATCCCTTTCCACGTCTCCTGACACGGCCGCATCTCTCGCTCCCAGCATGGGCAAATCCCTAGTCCTCTCTGGAGATTCCCTGCCATACGCTGGAGAAACATCTCTCTCATCTGCATAGTCTAGCTCTCTCAATGGTGATTTGGATGAAGCTCCTGTCCGCAATTCCGCTTCCTCCTTCGCCCCTTCAGATGTCCTTTCATCCTCCTCCATATCAGGGCTCGCGGGGGAATCTACATAGTGGGATGGGTTGGTCCAGGGCTCAACGGACAAGGTGTCTTTGCTCGAGGCGCTCACACAGTAGTCATCTCTGGCAGCCTCCTCCTTGGACTCCGAGGGTTCTTCGTCCTGGAAATATTCTGTAGTCCTAACTTCAGGATATGGTCGCTCTGCCCGCTCCTGAACCGCTGCCTCTTCCTGATCCATCGGCTCTGGCTCAGACTGTGGTCTTGTTTCTATCTCTTGCTCCAGGTAACGATTGCTAGGTTCTGAAGTGCCACCGCTACGCGCTTGCTCTTCGCTTACGCTCTGTGGATAGGCATCATCAGCGTCAGTATTCTGCGGTTGAGCTTCGCTGGCGTTCTGCAGCGGGGTTTCCCTGATATTTTGTGGGTGTGCATGATTAATACTTTGAAATTGCTCATTGAGCTGGGGTGTCAAATCACCAACCTCTGGTTGCATATAACCCAACTGCCTTTCTGGCTCACCATCTCCTTGTTCCATTGCCATATCCGTCTCCAGCTCACGTTTCACAGCAGGGTCTGTTGCGGACAACGGTAAAGATGCCGATTCTGGAATTGCTGAAGACGGTTCACCACCGCCTCTCTGTGGCATTAGTTCTAGCTGCTTTTCCTTCAGTTCCTGCTGCAGCGCCAATATTGTGCTCTGCATGCCCTCACCCTCGTCATTTAGCTGAAGCACCATCTCGTACATTTCTGTTGGAAAAGTCAAACAATGCAGAAAGGATCACATAATTAATAGGGATCAATATGGAAAGAATATATGCAACAAAGTAATTGTATGATGTAATCATGTTGAATTTGGATGCACATTAGAAGAGGGTTACAAACAACAAATCCTGAAATATATAAAAATATCTCAAAGTGTATTCTTTCTTGGCAAGCTTACCATTGAGTGAATAAATGGTCAATTGGGAGTATCTGGAAGAACACATTATAATTAATCACATCAAGTATCAATATGCCAAGTGGGTAATACGGCAAGTAAAATCACAATGCTTCAAATGTTGGTGCTTTCTTGCCCTACCCCACCCCCACCCACAGTAAAAATATTACATAAATTTGAAATACATGTATGTTGTTGCCAGTTAGGCAAGTAAAGATTTGTCATTGGTGAAATTTTGGTGGAGTGGAACTCAATGTAAGTGGCCCTCGGCCAGTGCTAATTTTGAGCCCAGGTTTAGTCACACATGTTAGTGGCCATGGGGCAGTGCTTATATTAGGCCCTGGTTAAGTTATATATAAGTGGCCCTGGGCTAGTGCATATTTTGAGCCCAGTTTAGTCACACAATGTTGTTGGCCCTGGATAAGCACATATTTGAACCCTGCAAGGTGTTTCACTGTACACTAAAAATCAATTTTAGCTTCACTTTTTAGTGATAACTAAAATCGGCTTTAGTGGCTCAGGGAAACACCCCCAGGTTTAGTTAATGTACACACCATCCTGGCTGTTTTTCAACTCCTCGTTGGCTTCCTTCTGAAGGGCGAGCTCTGACTCGACCTGGGCTATCTTTCCCTGAGACACCTGTTTGCCCAGCTCTTGGTTCTCCTGGATCAGGGTACGACACCGTGCCATCAACCGCTTCCCCGTTTGACTGCAAAGAGAGGAAGAAAAAATATTTTGCTAGTCTTATGTTTCCAGTGTTTTTTGACAATTTTGACAATGATTTAAACTTATATCCCTTCAGAAGCAATAATTCTCGAGGCTTAAAGGCATATATGCGTGGGTTATAAAGGGTAGTCAGCAAATTCCAACTCAACTCCACCGTAATCTCTCGAGGTAAACTCACGATATGTGTTGGATTGATCGAAGAGCGGTGCTTCGAAATATCTGAACACGGGCCTTCTTATGAAATTGCATGCAGCAAGAATTTCTCACGCTGTCACCTAAGACATCAAACAGCGGCGCTTTGAAGTATTTGCGGTTAAGCGTGTTACGTGATATTTTCGCTCGTAAACATCTCTGATGGATCTCCATTCGACTAGTACAAACATTCCGAACGCGACTATTTTGTATGCATTTTTTACTCGGGTATTCGGAAGCCGGGACAGTTTGCGATCGCTACTTATAACTGAGCCAATGGGGATTACGTACCGTGCGTAAAAGTGCGCAAGATGGATCCACGCGTCTAATAACCCAAGCATATATGCCTTTAAAGGTCATTCAGAATCATATATCAGATGCAGTGCCATCTTGTGAATGCCTTACGTACAGTGCGAAATACACGCAGGCTCAGTGTTATGCAGTTCAAAATGGGGGGGGGGGGGATTCATTTCTACATATGCTTCAATGTGCCACCTACATCAGTGTATTGGGCCACTGCCCCAGACCTGTACTAGGTCTGAGGTGGCTTGACAATGGTTCGAGGTGACTGGGTTTAATCTAGCATGAAAATCTGGCCAAGCACAGCTATGAGAGAGCTGCGTTGGAATCCTGCATTGTCATGCCAAAACTTTACACAAGATTTTAAAGCCAACCTGCAGTGCATCCCCATGCATGACAAGATTTTGTCAGTTACCATCTGTGGTGTCCTTCCAAGCAGCTATTTCCTCCCATGACTGGTCTAGTACTTCTACATTTTGAATCAACGAACATCAGGGCACATCAGATAGACTCCAACCATTGTCTTGTGTGTTGTAGATTTGAAATCTTTGGTGGCCAATACAAAAGTTCCTGATGGCCAAATGAAATTTATGGTGGCCATTGGTACCTGGGCCACTGAAGCCCTGAATATGTCCTTTAAAGGGATCTAGTAACTTTGTTGAGATGTGCAAAAACTGATTAATGGTTGATGCAATGTATACTGTTGTTATCTCATATGTCCTCAGGGTATTGTGTGAAAATTTCAGGTCAAATGGACAATGTATGGCCAAGTAATGAGCGAAAATGCAAAGTGATATTGGGTGATATTCACCAACTCACTGCATTCACTTTGTACAGGGATGAAAATCTCGCCCGGAGATTTTCTTATCTAAATACTTCAATCATACATATCTTTGTAATGAAAGGGAAATTTGAAAAACCGAAAGCTGTCCCATGATTTTATTGTTAATACGAATACAACAAGGTATAAAGGAACCGCTAGAATTACAATTTTATTTTGAGGATTTGGACAATGTTACTAAGTCCCTTTAATTAGTTACCTATCCGGGGTGAACTTCCAAGCGGCCATGTCTTCCCGTGCCTGGTCTAGCCCCTTGGACTTTTCATCCAGCTCCTTCCTCATGCGCTGCACCAGCAGGTTGAGGGCGGGGTCCACCAGGGCCGAGCGCAGATGGGACGTGCTGGCATTCTGGTTCTTGTCCGCCAGCTGGTTCTGTGAGAAAGAAACCAATGATAATAATAATTATAATAATAATAATAATAATAATAACAACAATAATGATTATTGTAATAATAATCTGGTTCTTGTTTGCCAGCTCCTTCATCATGCGCTGCACAAGTAGATTAAGTGCGGGATCCACCAGGGCTGAGCGCAGCTGGGACGTGCTGGCATTCTGGTTCTTGTCTGCCAGCTGGTTCTGTGAGAGAGAAAACAAACAAATGAAAATTCATGCAATAAAATATTATTTCACAAGATTGCTACTTTTATAATTCTGAGATTAGAAGAAAGTGATATACCGTAAAACTCCGTGTATAAGACGCACTCGTGTATAAAACGCACCCCCAACTTTCACAGCAAAAAAAAAAAAAAAAAAAATTTGGGGGGGGACACCCTGTATTTTTGTTTAAAAACCCTGAAGTGCTGTTGGAATGCTTATACCACTGGTCTAGGGCATGACAAAAGCATTCATCAACATCATTTTCTCACATAAAAATAGTGGTTAGTACACAAATTGCACATTTATTTAGCAGTAACACTGGTGCTCATAAATATTCATATTCATGAATATTCATGAGCACCAATACTCACTAAATATAATGCAATTTTCTAAATTTACTACTAACTAATTTTAATTATAAGCAAAATTTATAACTACTGGTTAGAAAATTGCATATTTAATTAGTACTGCTGCTCACGAATGTATGAATATTCATTAGCAGCAGTATTACTGCTCAATAAACTTGCAATTTTTACATCTGTAACCAATATTTTTTGTGTGAGAAAAAGGTATATTCAGCTGAATGCTACAACTGACAGTATACAAATGATGCGCAGGTATGAGTGGGTCGGTAGGAATTGTTTGCACAAGGTAACTATAGAACTGTTAAACCCACGAGGCGAAGCCGAGTGGGTTTAGACTAGTTTCCATAGTTACCGCGTGCAAACAATTCCACCGACCCACGAAATAAACTTGCGCATCATCTGTTTTATAGAATGGGCATTGTTACGCCCGCCACAAAGTCAAAAAATTAAAAATTAGAAAAATTACCGGACGCATGAAATTTTTTACCGGACGCATGAAATTTGTTACCGGACGCATGATTTTTTTACCGGACGCATGACATTTTTTACCGGACGCATGAAATTTTTACCGGACGCATGATTTTTTTACCGGACGCATGACTTTTCATGCATCCAGTACAATTAATTGTCTGCACAAATTTTGCTCTCAACCAATCAGATTGCAGGGATTTATCAACCCATTCTATAATAAGTACTTGTCATACCCTAAACCATGTGTTATACACATTCAACATGACTACAGGGTGTCCCCCCCAACAAAAAAATATTTAAAAAATATATAATTTTTTTTTTTTTTTTTTTTTTTCTGTGTATAAAACGCACCCCACTTTGAAAATTTTCCGACGGAAAAAAAAGTGCGTCTTATACACGGAGTTTTACGGTACTGTAAATGTCGTAATTATAGCGCGATTAATATTTCGTGCTGAGCAACACAAAAACACATTGGCGGCTTTTTAATTTTGAGGCCAAGCAAGTGTTCACACGCATTTATATTTGCGGGTTTTAATATTCGCGGACGCCGACTTCAGTGCGAAATCCGCAAAAATGAATGCACCGCGAACACGTTTACAGTAACAGAACTTCATTTTGACAAAATAACTGACATCATTATGGTACTTGTCTGCTTAGTAGGTATGAGAGCAGTTAACTACGATGGACATAGAAAGCATTTCCTAAACTAAAATGTTGCAGTGACAAACTATTTTGACAAGCTTCCCATGGACCCATCGGCCCGGATTCACAAAGCAGGTTTGTAGGTTTGTACAAACCACGGTTTATCCATGGTCTACATCTATGGAGTGCTGCTCATATAAAAGTAAAACAATTTATAATTTCTAATGATATGACTGTTAGTGCTTGCTAACCAGTAAATTTCACCATGTGAGAAGACAAACATTTATTTGGTGCATTTTGTAAATGTGTACCATCAACATAAGGTATTTACTTTCTTTCTCCATCAGGTTACAAATGGCACTACATAGATGTAGACCATGGATAAACCATGGTTTGTACAAACCTCCTTTGTGAATCCAGGCCATTTTGTTTCTAGTATATCAGCTGGTTTTATGAACAGGTTGACCTTGGTTATGCAGCCAGAATGGGACCAGCTCCAATCCAAATAAGCGAATTGTGCTCAAACACAGTATTTTTGATGAAGTTCAGTCGGGTTTATGCATGTGATAATGTGTTTGTTTTGTGTATCATACATCCCGTATTGATTGATGGATTGATTGATTTTATTTTATTTTTTCACATGAAATTTTGGATTTGTAAATCATATGCGCAGTGCCATCTTGCAGACACCTTGCGCAACAGGAAAAAAAAAAATTATATCAGGGGCTCCCTATCTTATTTTATGGAAGTTTTCAAGGGCTACTTTTCCCACTTTCAGGGGCTACTTTTATAATTTTTGGGGCTACAAATTTCCGGGGCTCTTTATTTCGAATTTCAGGAGCTACTATGTAGCTCTAATGCTGTAAGTGATCATCAGATTGGCATTCAATCACAATCCGATCATGCCGATTTACGATCATGCACAAATTTTTATTTTTGGGGGGAAAATTCTATATTATATGCTTCAATGTGCCACCTACATCAGTGTATTGGGCCACTGCCCCAGACCTGTACTAGGTCTGAGGTGGCTTGACAATGGTTCGAGGTGACTGGGTTTAATCTTGCATGAAAATCTGGCCAAGCACAGCTATGAGAGAGCTGCGTTGGAATCCTGCATTGTCATGCCAAAACTTTACAAAAGATTTTAAAGCCAACCTGCAGTGCATCCCCAACACTTGACAATCTTCAAAAAGAGTTTCTAGATTGCCGCTGGCTGGATATCCGAGGTTGGACTGTACAGGGATGCTCTACTAGGCATGTTGACTGTAACGTGAAATACTTACAGCAAGCTCGTGGAGCTCTTGTTCTTTGGTCGTCAACCGCATCACCAGGAGTTGCTCTCGACGGGCCGACTTCAGCTGCCGGGTTTTATCCTCCCCTTCCCCTGGAAGAAGGAAGAAGATTAAACAAAACGAGATGAATTTAGTCATGCAACTTTATTTATCATGTCTTCCAAAAATGTTACAATCAAACCTGTGTATAGTGACCACCCAAAGGGAAACAAGAAAAGTGGCCACTGTAGACAGGCAACCTCTATAGGCAGGTTTAATAACAGAGATTTTCTCTGCATGGGATCGCTTTTGGTGGCCACTATAGACAGGTTGGCTGCTATAGACAGGTGACCGCTAACACAGGTTTGACTGCATCTTCTTGCATCCGACTTCTGTTTGCTCTAGGCTATCAAGTGCTCATAAAGCAGCCTAAAAATGAATATAAATGGTCATGTTCAATATTCAGGAAGGAAAGAAAATGGATTACTCCTACTAGAAACATATGCAGAGCTACCAACATTGAAATTCAACAATCAGGAAAATTTAGGGAAATTTCATCAGAAATCAGGCAGATATTTATAAAATACATACAACCTAATGACAATAATTTTTCAATAATCAGGAAGATTGACTATCCGATGCAGTAATCTTGGTCTATTTTTAGGAAGTCTTCTGCGAAATCAGGAAGACCTGGCAGCTCTGCATATGCTTCAATGTGCCACCTACATCAGTGTATTGGGCCACTGCCCCAGACCTGTATTAGGTCCGAGGTGGCTTGACAATGGTTCGAGGTGACTGGGTTTAATCTAGCATGAAAATCTGGCCAAGCACAGCTATGAGAGAGCTGCGTTGGAATCCTGCATTGTCATGCTAAAACTTTACACAAGATTTTAAAGCCAACTTTGTCTTACTAAGGGAAACTTTTGAGACAATTTGCTTAGTTACAGATAATATTGCAGACTGATTTTGAAAATGTTTTCCCAGTAATCTGTTTAAATGTTGTACAGGGTGGTTGATTTGGAAGTTTGGATCAATTAAATTTGAACAAAATAACAGAAAATTTGAAGAAAGCCATCAGAACTAAATCAACATGTATCATATAGACTAATCACTGTACTTTGGGAGTCTTGAATTTGTGAAACCTGTCTTAGTGTCCACCTGTCTACAGCAGCCAACTTGCCTACAATGACCACCAAAAGTGATCTCCGACAGAGAAAAACAATAAATGGAACCCGTGTACAGTAAAAACATCCTTGTTGTTCTTAGCATTTATTCATCTTCTTTCAAATCAATTCCAACATGAACATGTAATTTTAGAGGAGCAATTTCATTGGATTGTAATGGGATTTAGCTGAAATCTATCTGGGCTGTCTCTGACTATGGGCTGTTATCATTGCTAAGTAGAAGCTTATCTTGTATAGCCAAAAAGAGAACAAACAAGTTCCAACAGATTATTACCATTGCTACTGGAGCTGGCGGTCTCCAACTTTGTCTCCAACTCAGCGATGTATTCCTCTTGCCTCTTGACCAGGTCAAGCAGTTCTGGCTTGTTCAAGTTACCTGCATCATCTTCACAGAGTTTGATCTACAACACAACAAATTAAAGAAGATAATTTACAGTTATTACATTCATAGAAGAGCATAGAAATGTTCAGATGTCAGAAAACACAAATGCAATGTATTCAGTTTATCTTCATTTCCAATAAAATTTCAAGAACAAATAGATTGTACAAAAGAATTTACAATTGAAAACAAAGTTTAACCGAGCACAATGAAAACAAATCATCACATGAAAGAAAACAAATCCATGTTTTTATAAGAACATGAACATGTGTTGAAAGCAAATCATCAAGAACAATAATTTTTTTAAATTTGTCAAGGTCTTTCTTGAATTTGTAAGAATAAACCAAACCAATGTCATTAACATCAAAGTTTAAAGGGATGCCTGTAAAGTGTCTAACTCCACGAAAATTACTTGGAGCTTCCTCGTTTCTCTTCTACCGTGTTGTTTAGCTTATGGTAAGAGAAGAATAAAATAGGGTTAGATTTTTTCAAATGCCCCTTTAGTATGACGATATCTATCATACAGCTCAAGAGCGTTAATGAACGGTCATAAACGTCATACAGTAATTCGTTGTAAAAGCTGACGCATATTTTTGTTTTTTTAACCAGGAAAGCAGTGTTCTTTTTCAATGAAACTTTCACACATCATTCGGACATATCTTACAATGATTTAGGTACAGGATTGAAGTCTCAAATGTAATTTTGGGCAATATATGACACTTTACAGGTGCACCTTTAATAAGACGGTAACACAATAAAAACCTTGTCGGACATGTAAAATGGGACTTTTCACATTTTAGTGGGCCTGTGAAGCAAAGTCGGGTATGGATGGCATACAGACCAAGAAGAATGCATGTTTCATTTAGTTGCGGCAGTTATTGGGCAAGCAATATTTGTCATCAATTAAAATGTGCTAATTTGGAGGTCCTGACTTACCCGCTTGCATGGACTCTCCTCCGACATGTTGCTGTTCTATAAGAAAAAGAGGATAGATGGAATTGTTTTATGCAATGGAATGGAACTGTACATGCTGTATACAACTATACAAGTCATTAATCTGCGAACTGCAATACCACTCTAACAGCAAAATCTCTGTAATTTGAGTTTACAATCGCAACTTTTGAAATGAATGAAGCAGTGCTGCTAGTCCATTTCCATGATGCATTTGTATTAAGTACAATGTACATAGACAGTTGCATGCTAGTTTGATAAGTATATCATTTAGCATTTGTCTGCGAACAGGAGGCAGCTATCATGATTATAAAGAAGCAATTAATGAATTAATTTTAACCTTAAGGTTGTTCCAGTCATTAACTATCCTTAGGCTAAAGAAATTTAGTCTGATGTTTAGACGGCATCTCTGGTGAAATAGCTTCAGTGTGTGGCCCTTTGTAGATTAGTAGTCATTACGTGCAAAGAAATGTTCCGAAGCTACGTTGTCGAGGCTGTGTAGTATTCTGAATACCTGGATCATGTCTCCACGCCTTCGTCTGTAGAAGAGCGAATGAAGGTCCAGTGCTCGAAGTCTTTCCTCGTAAGTGAGATGTCTAATTTCATGGTACACCAGTTTGGTCGCTCTTCTCTGAACCCTTTCTATCTTATCATTCAATGTCGCAGATGAACTGTGGGTGCCACACTGACTGACCATATTCAAGTAGAGGGTGGACTAATGATGTGATTAGAACTGTGATTGTGAACTTGTTTATACAAATATGTGAAAATGTCTGTTTGATTAAGCCAAGGGTACGATAGGCTTTATTCACTTGAACTGCGATGTGCTTCTGAAAGGTGAGGTTACTGTCAATGATGATGCCAAGGTCTGTTTCCTCCGAGATTGAGTGCAGAGGCGAATCTCCCATTAAGTAGTCTTGGTTATTGTTTCTTCTTCCAAGATGAAGTACTTTACATTTCGTATCTTTGAAGGAGAGCTGCCATGTTCTTGACCACTCGAGTGCATTGTTAAGGTCAGCTTGTAGTAATGATGTTTCGTCCTCGGTGTCTGCTGTGCCGTAGGCGTAGATTTTAGAGTCGTCGGAGTATAAAAGCACGTGACTGCGGATCATTTTGGGCAAGTCATTAATGAAAAGAAGGAACATGACTGGACCCAGCACACTCCCCTTCGGTATTCCACTCTGCACTTCTGTCCAGGTTGATTTGTTATCATTGATTGCCACACGCTGCTGTCTGCAGTCTGTGTGTTAGAAAGTTTTCCAACCAGGTGAGGAGCGAACCTTGTATTCCATATGCCTTGACCTTCAGCATCAGCCGGCGGTGGGGAACAGCGTCAAACGCAAGCTCGAATGAACGAATAACTTTATTACATTGAATAAGGCAATACATGTATGTTCAACAACAAGATAATCATTTCATATTTATATAACAAATGTTAACAAACACCATGGGCATCGATCTGTCATTGATACCCATTCATCAGGGGGGGATGATCCATTCATTCATCCCCCCTGATGAATGGGTATTACGTAAGTATTGACGCCCATATTGGCAACAATTTAATTGCAACAATTTAATTTTTCATAAATTCTTACTTTAGAATCAAGCTTCACTCGCATTGACATGTCAATTGACAGTTGCAAGTCATGATCACTCGCTCAGAATTTGATCAACTCGACTTCAGCTTCACAAACCTGAAACAAAGTGAAAATGGAAATATACGAACAAATCAGTGCACAGCACAGCCGACAGACTCTTTCAAAAACAATAGCTAGCAAAAAGAGAGTTTAGTCCTTCAAGGCATGGACATTATTATGATGAAGAGAGTTGACAAAATCTTTAGAGTTTAGTGCGCGAATTTACGAGACGATGCATGCCAAGCCCGTCGCAATCACCGTAGCCAACATCCAGCCGCAGCGAGCCGCGGCTGCCGCCAACTGCAAGCACTGCGTGTGCAGCCGCTATGCTGCTAATGCACGCAAACATGGCGGATAACCCAACCCGGTGTGCAAAACAAGTTGGAATAAAAACACATTCTCACTCCAAAATATACTGGTGAATTACAAGCTGTACAATCGTTCTCACACTCACATTCACCTCTTTACTTTACCTCACAACTGTACTCCTTGCAGCTTATGTAAATCAACTTTCGCACTGGAACAGGTGAAATAACGGTGATTTCTTCGAAGGCGTCATCCCGATTTTTTCACATGTGCATATACAAATTATACGTTAACGAACGTAACGCGCATAAAAACTGTAATTGCATAGATAACATGCATACCGTACCGCCGTACTATGGCGATTTGTACTCGGGTCAAGTGGCATCACTATTTCGATTTCCACAGCACCTTGAGGATCTTGGTCAGGACGCACTATAAGGCAAACAAAATGGTTGGATTGGAGTAACGGGCAACCAAACATTAGGGTAGGTAGGTAGGTTTTTTTTTTCAAGATTCGCACAAATACACAAAAACACACATATAACACACAAATAACACATATCGCAAAATTTTTGGGAACAAAATAAAAAATAAAATCAGAAAAAACCTTTAGGGTCGGCGGTATTTTTAGGGTCGGGCGGGTTACGCCAATCCAACCATTTAATTTTTCATGGCCTAAATGAACAATAATTTAATTGAAAGTGGTTTATTGAATAAAAAGTACATGGCAGCTAAACAGCTGAATTGCGTACAATTTTTACAAAAGTCATAAAAACAAATGAACATAGGTAAATATAAAATCTTGTATAGAAATAAGCATATTAATACTGCTTTACTATCAAATTTCTTATCAAATGTAAGGAAAGTTTTGAAGGGGAATCACAATTGGCCCTCACAGAAAAAATATATATAGATAGATACATAGATGGATATATCGTTTTTTTTTTTATTGCACACATAAAATAAACAAGACTGTAGTCCGAGGACTAGAGTGCCTTGTGTACAACAAAAATATATAAACATACAAAAATATGCATAAATAATAATATATTACAACGGGAAATAGTACAGAATGAAAGATGATGGCGCATATGGGTGAAAGGGGCGATACGGCATGTGTATTTGCACATAATATTCCAGTCACTATATATAAGGGCTAACCAATAAATCTATAAAAACACAAAACAAAAATTAAGAAGCATTAATTGGACAAATTAATTTATATACACGCTTCTTTTGATAGATGCCCGTTGTTGTTTTTATGCCTTTGTTGAAAGCATTTTATTGTAAAACGCTTAGAGATGATTATCAATCGTGATAAGCGCTATATAAAAATTGGATATTATTATTATTATTATTATTATCGTTTAGGATTGTATTATTGTATGATTCTTCAGTTCTTACTGATCAGGGTTTGGCTTCTCATTAATTTGTTTGAGTTTGAATTGAAGTAAAGGAATATAAACACTCGTGGCCCGCGTAGCCAGGGCCACACAATTCAGAAAGGGGCACTTCTACGGTCTCGGCCATCTCAACCAGTGGTCTTGGGCAGGCGATTGGCCACGGTCCCGTTGATTACGCACCCCCCACCCCCCCCCCCCCCCCCCCCCCTGCACAATCCTACGGGCTAGACAATTATTTTTTCTAACTTCCTATATATAGTCGGGGGCGAATTCATAAGGAAATAGATTGCCCGCCGAAATCATCAACATGCGATATAAGTATCCACAATTTTTTTTTTATTGTCCGATTTGGGTGCATTCCCATTCAATTTGACATTATCGTAACATTTTTTGTGAAATTTATGATTAACATTAGAAAACCTCGATAAATAATTTGCTATCAATAATTATTGACTACATTTTATTCACGATCTGCTATAAGGAGTGAAAACATTTGTATCCACATTTGCTGCGAGTCTCGACCCTCTCATAAAATGGGTACCCGGAAGGATGGAACGGAGTTCCTTAGCAGGCTGGGTTACCTGTGAGGTTGCCTGGCTGGAATGCTCCCCAGGGACTATTTAATTTGCACCTTTTGCGCTGATTGATTGCAGTAGGCCTATATGTATCCGATGACAGAGTCGTATATACGGCTCTGTGGGCGTGCGCTATATCATAAGTAGCCATCATGATCATTTTATCATTTATTAGAATTTGGAGGCACTTCGGTATATTTATAAAATAATATTGTTATTTTAATTTTGCAGAACGATGCAAAAAGTCGCCCATATACATTACCCATACGACAAATTACAAAATGATTTTGAAATAAATTTTCACAGCTATTATATAGAGGAGTTGAGCAGGAATGATTCTTATTTCCGAAGGTTTCAAATGGACTCACAACCAACCGAAGCCATACATTTCAGGAAGTACCAATACTAAAAATACATCGTTAATACAATTTTGCGATCATAATACATGTATATTTAAAAAAACAATTTGTTTGTACCAATTGCATGAATAGTTCAGTTTTGGTAAAGAGGGCGCTGCACGAAATAATTTTTTTGAGAGATAATGACAAATTGAATGTAAAATTTGAAAGAGCATACAATTTTAATGGCAGAAAAAACTTTATTTGATCAAAATCGGTTCAGAAACGGTTTAAATATCACTAATATATTCGATCTGAATAAATCTGGGGCCCAGATTTATTCGACGATTAAAATAAAAATTAAAAATATGCTTACACTTTTTCAAAAATGTTCAAAAGAGGTTTTTAATAGTTGTTGATGATCTCATATTTTTTTATTTATTTCAACAAAACATCACATGCGTAATTTTGTATGAAAAAAAGGGTTGAAACCAATGCTATTTTAGACTAGAGAGCGCCCTCTTGTTTTTTAATGGCTCTTTTTGAATGACAACAGGCTTTTTACTTATTCATTTATAATTTTCTATACCTTCCGAGCATGGTGGAATTATAACTATTAGTTTGTTATTGTGCAGGTTTGGGTGACTAAGCTCAGCCTTACCAAAACTGTACTACCTAACTACGGTACCCCTTTAATTATATAAATCTAACAATATAAGGCAGGGCGAAGTTCATGCATAACCTTGTCTATTTGAGAACTACTGTAGTATGTCACACATTTTGTATCTATGTTTGTTTTGTTTGTTTATTTGTTTGGTTTTTTTTGGGGGGGGGGGGGGGGGGGGGTGGGCAATACAGGCCATCCTATCCAAATTGGGGGATATATCGCCCCGAGTCTCGTCTCCTCCCGTAATCGCCGGCTAAAATCAATGCCCCCCTTCTCATGTTTGATACTGCACTGACTTGACATGGCAAGGGCGTAGGGGTACATTTTTCTTAAAGGGGCTGAGGCTATTTTGGCCGAATAATTTCCTTCTTAAATATTCTGACAACCCCCCAAAAAATAGGTCTGATATGTTTTCATCGCACAGTCCCAAAACAATACGATTTCGCCCAAATCATGGTTTTGCCGGAATATGGGGGGTTTTGCCCGAATTTCAGGTACAATTTTGGTTTGACAAGCAGATCTAGAGATCAGTGGAACTAGGGCTGGTCCTGGGTCATGTTCGTGCTCTCGGCCACTGATCTCTACTCTTAGTATTAGGTACAGTAGTATCCACGAAATCATGTGTGCGTTGAAATTTTGTGCATTCAGCCAACCTTCCTTTATGTCAGCAAGAGCTGGCGCTAGACCAATTTGATCGACAGAGTACAGCTTGCAAATTACATAGAAAGGGGTACGGCGGCAGCTGTACCAAGTGTACTATACCCATGTGCTTCGCGAGATTCGGGGTCTGCGTTGCGATCGTACTTCAACGCTTATCCCAGTGCAGTTTATAGACGTAAACAAGACAGCGCAATTACGTAGTAGAGATTACGTAGAAAATCGACCGAGCTGAAATGGGCCGTAAAGCCAAACCTAGCCGGAACAACTCATGCGTGCAGTCCGAATAAAATAACGACTATGCTCAATTGGGTCGTAGTGCCAATTTACGCGCGGGAACAATGCTAAAGATTAGGTACTAAAACGTAGTCTAATGCACCTAAAAAATATGCAAACTGAACACGTTCCAATTCAAAACAATCACTCCTTTTTGAGAACATATAATTCGAAGAAATATTAAGAAGAAAATGTGTCGAAAATAAATGACATACTCGGCATGCATGTATAGCTGCATAGCATGCTAGACAAGGGCGAGGGTCAGGGGGAGGGGTGCGTTCGATGGCGATTTAGAGTACTTTAAAGGTAAAATACCTCATATCAGAGCATATGTACCGGATAGCCAGATATATTGGCTAGCTTTTTTAAAAAAAATCTCGAAAAAAAAAGTGGTTTTAAATATTGAAAAAATAAAATTACTCAGGCTGAAGCCAGCCGTAATCTTTCCACTGCGTGTTATGTCTATGGAAGGTGTATTGGATAGGCGAGGGTCCGGGGGAGGGGTGCGTTCGATGGCGATTTCGAGTACTTTAAAGGTAAAATACCTCATATCAGAGCATATGTACCGGATAACCAGATATATTGGCTAGCTTTTAAAAACAAAATCTTGAAAAAATAAGTGGTTTTAGATATAGAAAAATTGAAATTACGGCTGACTTAGCCAGCCGTAATCTTTCGACTGTGTGTTATGTCTATGGGAGGTGTATTGGAAAGGCGAGGGTCCGGGGAGGGGTGCGTTCGATGGCGATTTCGAGTACTTTAAAGTAAAATACCTCATATCAGAGCATATGTACCGGATAGCCAGATATATTGGCTAGCTTTTAAAAAAGAAATCTCGAAAAAAAAAGTGTCTTTAAATATGAAAAAATTGAAATTACGGCTGGCATAGCCAGCCGTAATCTTTCGACCCCGTGTTGTAGCTATGGGCGCTATATTACATAGACGGGGGTCGCGGGGAGGGGTACGTTCAATGGCGATTTCAGGTACTTTAACGGTAAAATACCTCATATGAGACCATATGTGGGGGGTAGCCAGATATATTAGCTAGCTTTTAAAAAAGAAATCTCGAAAAAAAAAGTGTCTTTAAGTATGAAAAAATTGAAATTACGGCTGGCATAGCCAGCCGTAATCTTTCGGCCCCGTGTTGTAGCTATGGGCGCTATATTACATAGACGGGGGTCGCGGGGAGGGGTACGTTCAATGGCGATTTCGAGTACTTTAACGGTAAAATACCTCATATGAGACCATATGTGGGGGGTAGCCAGATATATTAGCTAGCTTTTAAAAAAGAAATCTCGAAAAAAAAAGTGTCTTTAAGTATGAAAAAAATTGAAATTACTGCTGGCGTAGCCAGCCGTAATCTTTCCACTGCGTGTTATGTCTATTGGAGGTGTATTGGATAGGCGAGGGTCCGGGGGAGGGGTGCGTTCGATGGCGATTTCGAGTACTTTAAAGGTAAAATACCTCATATCAGAGCATATGTACCGGATAGCCAGATATATTGGCTAGCTTTTAAAAAAGAAATCTCGAAAAAAAAAGTGTCTTTAAGTATGAAAAAATTGAAATTACGGCTGGCATAGCCAGCCGTAATCTTTCGGCCCCGTGTTGTAGCTATGGGCGCTATATTACATAGACGGGGGTCGCGGGGAGGGGTACGTTCAATGGCGATTTCGGGTACTTTAACGGTAAAATACCTCATATGAGACCATATGTGGGGGGTAGCCAGATATATTAGCTAGCTTTTAAAAAAGAAATCTCGAAAAAAAAAGTGTCTTTAAGTATGAAAAAATTGAAATTACTGCTGGCATAGCCAGCCGTAATCTTTCCACTGCGTGTTATGTCTATGGGAGGTGTATTGGATAGGCGAGGGTCCGGGGGAGGGGTGCGTTCGATGGCGATTTCGAGTACTTTAAAGGTAAAATACCTCATATCAGAGCATATGTACCGGATAGCCAGATATATTGGCTAGCTTTTTTTTTAAAAATCTCGAAAAAAAAAGTGGTTTTAAATATTGAAAAAATGAAATTACTCAGGCTGAAGCCAGCCGTAATCTTTCCACTGCGTGTTATGTCTATGGGAGGTGTATTGGATAGGCGAGGGTCCGGGGGAGGGGTGCGTTCGATGGCGATTTCGAGTACTTTAAAGGTAAAATACCTCATATCAGAGCATATGTACCGGATAGCCAGATATATTGGCTAGCTTTTAAAAAAGAAATCTCGAAAAAAAAAGTGTCTTTAAGTATGAAAAAATTGAAATTACGGCTGGCATAGCCAGCCGTAATCTTTCGACCCCGTGTTGTAGCTATGGGCGCTATATTACATAGACGGGGGTCGCGGGGAGGGGTACGTTCAATGGCGATTTCAGGTACTTTAACGGTAAAATACCTCATATGAGACCATATGTGGGGGGTAGCCAGATATATTAGCTAGCTTTTAAAAAAGAAATCTCGAAAAAAAAAGTGTCTTTAAGTATGAAAAAATTGAAATTACGGCTGGCATAGCCAGCCGTAATCTTTCGGCCCCGTGTTGTAGCTATGGGCGCTATATTACATAGACGGGGGTCGCGGGGAGGGGTACGTTCAATGGCGATTTCGGGTACTTTAACGGTAAAATACCTCATATGAGACCATATGTGGGGGGTAGCCAGATATATTAGCTAGCTTTTAAAAGAGAAATCTCGAAAAAAAAAAGTGTCTTTAAGTATGAAAAAATTGAAATTACGGCTGACTTAGCCAGCCGTAATCTTTCCACTGCGTGTTATGTCTATGGAAGGTGTATTGGATAGGCGAGGGTCCGGGGGAGGGGTGCGTTCGATGGCGATTTCGAGTACTTTAAAGGTAAAATACCTCATATCAGAGCATATGTACCGGATAGCCAGATATATTGGCTAGCTTTTTAAAAAAAAATCTCGAAAAAAAAAGTGGTTTTAAATATTGAAAAAATAAAATTACTCAGGCTGAAAACAGCCGTAATCTTTCCACTGCGTGTTATGTCTATGGGAGGTGTGTTGGATAGGCGAGGGTCCGGGGGAGGGGTGCGTTCGATGGCGATTTCGGGTACTTTAACGGTAAAATACCTCATATGAGACCATAATGGGGGGGTAGCCAGATATATTAGCTAGCTTTTAAAAAAGAAATCTCGAAAAAAAAAGTGTCTTTAAGTATGAAAAAATTGAAATTACGGCTGGCATAGCCAGCCGTAATCTTTCGGCCCCGTGTTGTAGCTATGGGCGCTATATTACATAGACGGGGGTCGCGGGGAGGGGTACGTTCAACGGCGATTTCAGGTACTTTAACGGTAAAATACCTCATATGAGACCATATGTGGGGGGTAGCCAGATATATTAGCTAGCTTTTAAAAAAGAAATCTCGAAAAAAAAAGTGTCTTTAAGTATGAAAAAATTGAAATTACGGCTGGCATAGCCAGCCGTAATCTTTCGGCCCCGTGTTGTAGCTATGGGCGCTATATTACATAGACGGGGGTCGCGGGGAGGGGTACGTTCAATGGCGATTTCGGGTACTTTAACGGTAAAATACCTCATATGAGACCATATGTGGGGGGTAGCCAGATATATTAGCTAGCTTTTAAAAAAGAAATCTCGAAAAAAAAAGTGTCTTTAAGTATGAAAAAATTGAAATTACTGCTGGCATAGCCAGCCGTAATCTTTCCACTGCGTGTTATGTCTATGGGAGGTGTATTGGATAGGCGAGGGTCCGGGGGAGGGGTGCGTTCGATGGCGATTTCGAGTACTTTAAAGGTAAAATACCTCATATCAGAGCATATGTACCGGATAGCCAGATATATTGGCTAGCTTTTAAAAAAGAAATCTCGAAAAAAAAAGTGTCTTTAAGTATGAAAAAATTGAAATTACGGCTGGCATAGCCAGCCGTAATCTTTCGACCCCGTGTTGTAGCTATGGGCGCTATATTACATAGACGGGGGTCGCGGGGAGGGGTACGTTCAATGGCGATTTCAGGTACTTTAACGGTAAAATACCTCATATGAGACCATATGTGGGGGGTAGCCAGATATATTAGCTAGCTTTTAAAAAAGAAATCTCGAAAAAAAAAGTGTCTTTAAGTATGAAAAAATTGAAATTACGGCTGGCATAGCCAGCCGTAATTTTCGGCCCCGTGTTGTAGCTATGGGCGCTATATTACATAGACGGGGGTCGCGGGGAGGGGTACGTTCAATGGCGATTTCGAGTACTTTAACGGTAAAATACCTCATATGAGACCATATGTGGGGGGTAGCCAGATATATTAGCTAGCTTTTAAAAAAGAAATCTCGAAAAAAAAAGTGTCTTTAAGTATGAAAAAAATTGAAATTACTGCTGGCGTAGCCAGCCGTAATCTTTCCACTGCGTGTTATGTCTATTGGAGGTGTATTGGATAGGCGAGGGTCCGGGGGAGGGGTGCGTTCGATGGCGATTTCGAGTACTTTAAAGGTAAAATACCTCATATCAGAGCATATGTACCGGATAACCAGATATATTGGTTAGCTTTTAAAAACAAAATCTTGAAAAAATAAGTGGTTTTAGATATAGAAAAATTGAAATTACGGCTGACTTAGCCAGCCGTAATCTTTCGACTGTGTGTTATGTCTATGGGAGGTGTATTGGAAAGGCGAGGGTCCGGGGGAGGGGTGCGTTCGATGGCGATTTCGAGTACTTTAAAGGTAAAATACCTCATATCAGAGCATATTATGTACCGGATAGCCAGATATATTGGCTAGCTTTTAAAAAAGAAATCTCGAAAAAAAAAGTGTCTTTAAGTATGAAAAAATTGAAATTACTGCTGGCATAGCCAGCCGTAATCTTTCCACTGCGTGTTATGTCTATGGGAGGTGTATTGGATAGGCGAGGGTCCGGGGGAGGGGTGCGTTCGATGGCGATTTCGAGTTCTTTAAAGGTAAAATACCTCATATCAGAGCATATGTACCGGATAGCCAGATATATTGGCTAGCTTTTAAAAAAGAAATCTTGAAAAAAAAAGTGTCTTTAAGTATGAAAAAATTGAAATTACTGCTGGCATAGCCAGCCGTAATCTTTCCACTGCGTGTTATGTCTATGGGAGGTGTATTGGATAGGCGAGGGTCCGGGGGAGGGGTGCGTTCGATGGCGATTTCGAGTTCTTTAAAGGTAAAATACCTCATATCAGAGCATATGTACCGGATAGCCAGATATATTGGCTAGCTTTTAAAAAAGAAATCTCGAAAAAAAAAGTGTCTTTAAGTATGAAAAAATTGAAATTACGGCTGGCATAGCCAGCCGTAATCTTTCGGCCCCGTGTTGTAGCTATGGGCGCTATATTACATAGACGGGGGTCGCGGGGAGGGGTACGTTCAACGGCGATTTCGGGTACTTTAACGGTAAAATACCTCATATGAGACCATATGTGGGGGGTAGCCAGATATATTAGCTAGCTTTTAAAAAAGAAATCTCCGAAAAAAAAAGTGTCTTTAAGTATGAAAAAATTGAAATTTACTGCTGGCATAGCCAGCCGTAATCTTTCCACTGCGTGTTATGTCTATGGGAGGTGTATTGGATAGGCGAGGGTCCGGCGGGAGGGGTGCGTCTCGATGGCGATTTCGAGTACTTTAAAGGTAAAATACCTCATATCAGAGCATATGTACCGGATAGCCAGATATATTTGGCTAGTTTTTTTTGTTAAAAAATCTCGAAAAAAAAAGTGGTTTTAAATATTGAAAAAATGAAATTACTCAGGCTGAAGCCAGCCGTATTCTTTCCACTGCGTGTTATGTCTATGGGAGGTGTATTGGATAGGCGAGGGTCCGGGGGAGGGGTGCGTTCGATGGCGATTTCGAGTACTTTAAAGGTAAAATACCTCATATCAGAGCATATGTACCGGATAGCCAGATATATTGGCTAGCTTTTAAAAAAGAAATCTCGAAAAAAAAAGTGTCTTTAAGTATGAAAAAATTGAAATTACGGCTGGCATAGCCAGCCGTAATCTTTCGACCCTGTGTTGTAGCTATGGGCGCTATATTACATAGACGAGGGGGTCGCGGGGAGGGGTACGTTCAATGGCGATTTCAGGTACTTTAACGGTAAAATACCTCATATGAGACCATATGTGGGGGGTAGCCAGATATATTAGCTAGCTTTTAAGAAAGAAATCTCGAAAAAAAAAGTGTCTTTAAGTATGAAAAAAATTGAAATTACGGCTGGCATAGCCAGCCGTAATTTTCGGCCCCGTGTTGTAGCTATGGGCGCTATATTACATAGACGGGGGTCGCGGGGAGGGGTACGTTCAATGGCGATTTCGAGTACTTTAACGGTAAAATACCTCATATGAGACCATATGTGGGGGGTAGCCAGATATATTAGCTAGCTTTTAAAAAAGAAATCTCGAAAAAAAAAGTGTCTTTAAGTATGAAAAAAATTGAAATTACTGCTGGCGTAGCCAGCCGTAATCTTTCCACTGCGTGTTTTTTATGTCTATTGGAGGTGTATTGGATAGGCGAGGGTCCGGGGGAGGGGTGCGTTCGATGGCGATTTCGAGTACTTTAAAGGTAAAATACCTCATATCAGAGCATATGTACCGGATAACCAGATATATTGGCTAGCTTTTAAAAACAAAATCTTGAAAAAATAAGTGGTTTTAGATATAGAAAAATTGAAATTACGGCTGACTTAGCCAGCCGTAATCTTTCGACTGTGTGTTATGTCTATGGGAGGTGTATTGGAAAGGCGAGGGTCCGGGGAGGGGTGCGTTCGATGGCGATTTCGAGTACTTTAAAGGTAAAATACCTCATATCAGAGCATATTATGTACCGGATAGCCAGATATATTGGCTAGCTTTTAAAAAAGAAATCTCGAAAAAAAAAGTGTCTTTAAGTCATTGAAAAAATTGAAATTACTGCTGGCATAGCCAGCCGTAATCTTTCCACTGCGTGTTATGTCTATGGGAGGTGTATTGGATAGGCGAGGGTCCGGGGGAGGGGTGCGTTCGATGGCGATTTCGAGTTCTTTAAAGGTAAAATACCTCATATCAGAGCATATGTACCGGATAGCCAGATATATTGGCTAGCTTTTAAAAAAGAAATCTTGAAAAAAAAGTGTCTTTAAGTATGAAAAAAATTGAAATTACTGCTGGCATAGCCAGCCGTAATCTTTCCACTGCGTGTTATGTCTATGGGAGGTGTATTGGATAGGCGAGGGTCCGGGGGAGGGGTGCGTTCGATGGCGATTTCGAGTTCTTTAAAGGTAAAATACCTCATATCAGAGCATATGTACCGGATAGCCAGATATATTGGCTAGCTTTTATAAAAAGAAATCTCGAAAAAAAAAGTGTCTTTAAGTATGAAAAAATTGAAATTACGGCTGGCATAGCCAGCCGTAATCTTTCGGGCCCCGTGTTGTAGCTATGGGCGCTATATTACATAGACGGGGGGTCGCGTGGAGAGGGGTACGTTTCAACGGCGATTTCGGGTACTTTAACGGTAAAATACCTCATATGAGACCATATGTGGGGGGTAGCCAGATATATTAGCTAGCTTTTTAAAAAAGAAATCTCGAAAAAAAAAGTGTCTTTAAGTATGAAAAAATTGAAATTACTGCTGGCATAGCCAGCCGTAATCTTTCCACTGCGTGTTATGTCTATGGGAGGTGTATTGGATAGCGCGAGGGTCCGGGGGAGGGGTGCGTTCGATGGCGATTTCGAGTACTTTAAAGGTAAAATACCTCATATCAGAGCATATGTACCGGATAGCCAGATATATTGGCTAGTTTTTTTTTTTAAAATCTCGAAAAAAAAAGTGGTTTTAAATATTGAAAAAATGAAATTACTCAGGCTGAAGCCAGCCGTAATCTTCCACTGCGTGTTATGTCTATGGGAGGTGTATTGATAGGCGAGGGTCCGGGGGAGGGGTGCGTTCGATGGCGATTTCGAGTACTTTAAAGGTAAAATACCTCATATCAGAGCATATGTACCGGATAGCCAGATATATTGGCTAGCTTTTAAAAAAGAAATCTCGAAAAGAAAAAAGTGTCTTTAAGTATGAAAAAATTGAAATTACGGCTGGCATAGCCAGCCGTAATCTTTCGACCCCGTGTTGTAGCTATGGGCGCTATATTACATAGACGGGGGTCGCGGGGAGGGGTACGTTCAATGGCGATTTCAGGTACTTTAACGGTAAAATACCTCATATGAGACCATATGTGGGGCGAGGGTAGCCAGATATATTAGCTAGCTTTTAAAAAAGAAATCTCGAAAAAAAAAGTGTCTTTAAGTATGAAAAAATTGAAATTACGGCTGGCATAGCCAGCTCGTAATTTGTCGGCCCCGTGTTGTAGCTATGGGCGCTATATTACATAGACGGGGGTCGCGGGGAGGGGTACGTTCAATGGCGATTTCGAGTACTTTAACGGTAAAAATACCTCATATGAGACCATATGTGGGGGGTAGCCAGATATTTATTAGCTAGCTTTTAAAAAGAAATCTCGAAAAAAAAAGTGTCTTTAAGTATGAAAAAAAATTGAAATTACTGCTGGCGTAGCCAGCCGTAATCTTTCCACTGCGTGTTTTTTTATGTCTATTGGAGGTGTATTGGATAGGCGAGGGTCCGGGGGAGGGGTGCGTTCGATGGCGATTTCGAGTACTTTAAAGGTAAAATACCTCATATCAGAGCATATGTACCGGATAACCAGATATATTGGCTAGCTTTTAAAAACAAAATCTTGAAAAAATAAGTGGTTTTAGATATAGAAAAATTGAAATTACGGCTGACTTAGCCAGCCGTAATCTTTCGACTGTGTGTTATGTCTATGGGAG
Source organism: Echinarachnius parma (assembly GCA_037951105.1). Classification (NCBI taxonomy): domain Eukaryota; kingdom Metazoa; phylum Echinodermata; class Echinoidea; order Clypeasteroida; family Echinarachniidae; genus Echinarachnius; species Echinarachnius parma. The sequence continues at coordinate 2,870 of JBAMJV010012407.1, read as the reverse complement.
GTGTATATGAAAGGCGAGGGTCCGGGGAGGAGGGTGTGCGTTCGATGGCGATTTCGAGTACTTTAAAGGTAAAATACCTCATATCAGAGCATATTATGTACCGGATAGCCAGATATATTGGCTAGCTTTTAAAAAAGAAATCTCGAAAAAAAAAGTGTCTTTAAGTATGAAAAAATTGAAATTACTGCTGGCTAGCCAGCCGTAATCTTTCCACTGCGTTGTTATGTCTATGGGAGGTGTATTGGATAGGACGAGGGTCCGGGGGAGGGGTGCGTTCGATGGCGATTTTCGAGTTCTTTAAAGGTAAAATACCTCATATCAGAGCATATGTACCGGATAGCCAGATATATTGGCTAGCTTTTAAAAAAGAAATCTCGAAAAAAAAAGTGTCTTTAAGTATGAAAAAATTGAAATTACTGCTGGCATAGCCAGCCGTAATCTTTCCACTGCGTGTTATGTCTATGGGAGGTGTATTGGATTAGGCGAGGGTCCGGGGGAGGGGTGCGTTCGATGGCGATTTCGAGTTCTTTAAAGGTAAAATACCTCATATCAGAGCATATGTACCGGATAGCCAGATATATTGGCTAGCTTTTAAAAAAGAAATCTCGAAAAAAAAAGTGTCTTTAAGTATGAAAAAATTGAAATTACGGCTGGCATAGCCAGCCGTAATCTTTCGGCCCCGTGTTGTAGCTATGGGCGCTATATTACATAGACGGGGGGTCGCGGGGAGGGGTACGTTCAATGGCGATTTCGGGTACTTTAACGGTAAAATACCTCATATGAGACCATATGTGGGGGGTAGCCAGATATATTAGCTAGCTTTTAAAAAAGAAATCTCGAAAAAAAAAGTGTCTTTAAGTATGAAAAAATTGAAATTACTGCTGGCATAGCCAGCCGTAATCTTTCCACTGCGTGTTATGTCTATGGGAGGTGTATTGGATAGGCGAGGGTCCGGGGAGGGGTGCGTTTCGATGGCGATTTCGAGTACTTTAAAGGTAAAATACCTCATATCAGAGCATATGTACCGGATAACCAGATATATTGGCTAGCTTTTAAAAACAAAATCTTGAAAAAATAAGTGTTTTAGATATAGAAAAATTGAAATTACGGCTGACTTAGCCAGCCGTAATCTTTCGACTGTGTGTTATGTCTATGGGAGGTGTATTGGAAAGGCGAGGGTGGGGGAGGGGTGCGTTTCTGGCGATTTCGAGTACTTTAAAGGTAAAATACCTCATATCAGAGCATATTATGTACCGGATAGCCAGATATATTGGCTAGCTTTTAAAAAAGAAATCTCGAAAAAAAAAGTGTCTTTAAGTATGAAAAAATTGAAATTACTGCTGGCATAGCAGCCGTAATCTTTCCACTGCGTGTTATGTCTATGGGAGGTGTATTGGATAGGCGAGGGTCCGGGGGAGGGGTGCGTTCGATGGCGATTTCGAGTACTTTAAAGGTAAATACTACCTCATATCAGAGCATATGTACCCGGATAACCAGATATATTGGCTAGCTTTTAAAAACAAAATCTTGAAAAAATAAGTGGTTTTAGATATAGAAAAATTGAAATTACGGTGACTTAGCCAGCCGTAATCTTTCGACTGTGTGTTATGTCTATGGGAGGTGTATTGGAAAGGCGAGGGTCCGGGGGAGGGGTGCGTTTCTGGCGATTCGAGTACTTTAAAGGTAAAATACCTCATATCAGAGCATATTATGTACCGGATAGCCAGATATATTGGCTAGCTTTTAAAAAAGAAATCTCGAAAAAAAAAGTGTCTTTAAGTATGAAAAAATTGAAATTACTGCTGGCATAGCCAGCCGTAATCTTTCCACTGCGTGTTATGTCTATGGGAGGTGTATTGGATAGGCGAGGGTCGGGGGAGGGGTGCGTTCGATGGCGATTTCGAGTTCTTTAAAGGTAAAATACCTCATATCAGAGCATATGTACCGGATAGCCAGATATATTGGCTAGCTTTTAAAAAGAAATCTTGAAAAAAAAAGTGTCTTTAAGTATGAAAAAATTGAAATTACTGCTGGCATAGCCAGCGTATCTTTCCACTGCGTGTTATGTCTATGGGAGTGTATTGATAGGCGAGGGTCCGGGGGGGGGTGTCGTCGATGGCGATTTCGAGTTCTTTAAAGGTAAAATACCTCATATCAGAGCATATGTACCGGATAGCCAGATATATTGGCTAGCTTTTAAAAAAGAAATCTCTGAAAAAAAGAGTGTCTTTAAAGTATGAAAAAATTGAAATTACGGCTGGCATAGCCAGCCGTAATCTTTCGGCCCCGTGTTGGTAGCTATGGGCGCTATATTACATAGACGGGGGTCCGCGGGGAGGGGTACGTTCAACGGCGATTTCGGGTACTTTAACGGTAAAATACCTCATATGAGACCATATGTGGGGGGTAGCCAGATATATTAGCTAGCTTTTAAAAAAGAAATCTCGAAAAAAAAAGTGTCTTTAAGTATGAAAAAATTGAAATTACTGCTGGCATAGCAGCCGTAATCTTTCCACTGCGTGTTATGTCTATGGGAGGTGTATTGGATAGGCGAGGGTCCGGGGGAGGGGTGCGTTCGATGGCGATTTCGAGTACTTTAAAGGTAAAATACCTCATATCAGAGCATATGTACCGGATAGCCAGATATATTGGCTAGTTTTTTTTTTAAAAATCTCGAAAAAAAAAGTGGTTTTAAATATTGAAAAATGAAATTACTCAGGCTGAAGCCAGCCGTAATCTTTCCACTGCGTGTTAATGTCTATGGGAGGTGTATTGGATAGGCGAGGGTCCGGGGGAGGGGTGCGTTCGATGGCGATTCGAGTACCTTTAAAGGTAAAATACCTCATATCAGAGCATATGTACCGGATAGC
>JBAMJV010012406.1:0-60017 GCA_037951105.1 Echinarachnius parma | reverse complement strand
CCCCTCAATCCCCCCGCTGTCTGACTACACCCCCTGCTCTCTTGTATGACTTGTGTGATAGCCTAAATGCAATGCAACATCATTATTCCCTCATACAAAAGGGGCGTCAGCTTTGTGGAACACAGCGAGCTACAATTTATGCAACTTAATACTAGATTTGTTGATGTTATATAGTCACTGATAAATTATTCAGTGTATAGTTGTTGTTTTGCCGTGCTCAATAATTATGTTTTGATAAAAAAGGGTTTACTACAATTTATAAACATGATCATTTTTTTAATGATACTACTATCATGGTCCTTTATGTATGATTACTAAAACTGTATTTTGTATTGCCTTTTAATATTACATGCTATTTCATATAATTATAGTGCTTATTATGGTCAATCGATGTCATATGGTTACAGTCAAACCTGTGTTCTACAGGAAAGAGTTTAGACCCAACAGCTCTTTTCAGGCTACTTTTAACCAACGTGCTCTTTCAGAGCCAACTTTAACCCACGTGCTCTTTTCAGAGCCAACTTTTAACCCAACGGCTCTTTTCAGAGCCACTTTAACCCATCGGCTCTTGTCATGAGCCAACCATTACCACAATGACATGAAACCAAGTGAGATACGTCCCGTCGTGGTGTCGGTAATGCGTATGGCTGAGCCCATCGTACCAGAATCTCACAAAAGGAGTAATAAGATATTGCAATTAACTTTTGCATATTTTATTACTTTTTCTCACACTATTCATTCAAAATTCAAATGGGAACAAGTATTTTTTCAAAGGGGGGTTCTTTTATTTCAAATACATGTCGTCAAACGATAACTTAAAAAACAAAATGGCCCCGCTAAAAAAAAAATGGCCGCTTAAAAAAAAAATGGCCGCCAACCTGTCTATAGTGGCCACCTAGCTATTAGTGCCACTTTTGTAATTTTCCCTTGTGTGCCGCTATAGACAGGTTTTTGGACTGTATTTTATATATTTTATTGTTATTATTGCTAATTATCCAAACTATTTGTTGTATTTTATTTACGAATTGTGTTTTTTGTGCAGAAGAAAATCATATTCAAATGAACTGAAAATGTTTGCAGCTGCTTCAAACGCAAATATCCAAAAGTGACAAAATTAAAATTATTCCGTTTTGAAACAGGAATTGTTATTATATGATTATGTGGCGAACTAATGAGGAAGGGCGTGAGGGACAAAATGGTGTATGTGTGTGTGTGTGTGTTGTGTGTCGGTGGAGTGCGTAGTGTGCGTGTGTGCGTAGTGTGCGTGTGTGCGTGTGTGTGAGTGGGTGTGTGGTGTCGTGTGTGTGTGTGTGTGTGTGTGGTGTAGTGTGTGTGTGTGCACTTGTAAGGACCGGCAAACGGGGGATCACACGGGTTTACACACCGGCAAACGGGGATATGCCGGAAACCGGGGATATCCCCGTTTTCCGAACAGCCTGTAGGGTGCTTTAGGGATCGTCTTAAGGGATGTACTTTATGTTATTATGATTTATGAAGGCTATCCCTTATTTGCCCCATTTTACATCTATGTAACCGATGGTGTGTATGTGTGGACTGTTTGTGTATTTTAGTGTGTGTGTATGTGTATGTGGTAAACCGGCCAACCCATTGGGCATATTTCCATGTTTACACACGGCAACCGGGGGATAAGCCAAAAAAGCCGAAAAAAGCCGGGGATATCCCCGTTTGAAGGTGTTATAAAATTTATCCCCGTTTGAAGACTCCTACAAGACTATGTGTGTGTGTGTGTGTTGAGTGTGGTGTGTGTGTGTGTGTGTTAGGGGGGGGGGGGGGGTTGGTAACCACCTTGATTTTTGTATCCTCCTTCTTTCCCCCTTGTGAAAAAAACAAACACACAGGGGAGGGGGGTAAACCCCCTCCCACACCCTCCCCCAAATAAGTATAAACATGCACGGACGATGTGAGCGCGTATTTGAGTCTGGTTTGTGTGTTAGGTTCGATTGTGTTTGTATACTATGTATAGCGGTCCTAATCATGAGGGAGATGATTTAAGTCATGATTTCTTTAATTTTAGTATTATCAAATTGTATGCACCAGATTGCATTATTTCGAGTGAAAAGTTGTCAAAAGGCTCCCTACCGTAATGGTTGAATGAAAAATAATAATTTCTAATGACAATTCGCCAATTATAAGTACATACATACTAGTATGCGAAGGGAATGCGACTGTGTGTGTGTGTGTGGGGGGGGGGGGGGGGTTGTAGCACCCCATTGCCCCCTTGTGAAGAACAAACCAAATAATACTGCTGTCTGGGCCTGTCCTTCTGATAAAGTCAAAATCAAGGAGGTAATATCAAATAAAGGAAGCTAGGGGCCTGCTGTCACGACAGACTCGATTCCCCTGTATACGCTACTCCGTACGATAATAATCTTTACAGACGTTGTGAAATGAATTGGACAATAAGCATTTGAAGGATCAATAACGGCTGGTTGGTATAAGTTGGTATGATTCTCGCTTAGGGGTGCGAGAGGTCCCGGGTTCAATTCCCGACCAGCCCAAGGGTTTTTTTTTTAATCATGTTTTCATTATTTAATAATTATTCTTTTAACAAATTTTCACAAGCTTGAGGATATGTTTGTTTTTAATGGAACTAGAATATTGAGTAATTCTGCTTTGCAAGAAGCTTTAAACAAAAAACTTTCTAGTTGACTAGTATATTGTAAAATGCCAATCTACTAATTTTGGGGAAGAAATCTTGCTCCAACTTCCTCGTTCTATCACAAAATAATTAATGAGCAATATGGCGTAGCTCGTGGTTCGGACTAGTGATTGAGGGTGGAGGGGGGGTGAAGGGGGGGGGGGGGTGTGGGGTGGCCACGCAAATGATTGGGGACATACTCTTAATTCTGTATCTCTAAAGTTTTCTAAAATGATTACGCCACTGGCACTTCCATTTAAAAAAAGTAACAGACTGATGCTTTGAGAATGACACTGGGTTTAAAACAGCGGCTTGTTGGTCTAGTAGTATGATTCACGCTTAGCGGGTGTTGAGAGGTCCGGGTTCAATTCCGCGGACAAGCTCATTTTCTTCTAAGATTTTTGTTTAACAGCATGAAATTTTATTAACTTAAACAATCGTACGTGTGGTATTCTGAATACTATCCAATATTTGATTTATATTGATTTATTTGTATTTGTCTCATTTATCATTCTTGCTGCTGTAATGGGGGGGGGGGGGGGGAGGGGGGGGGGGCTGAAAAGTGCATTAAGGAACTAACTTGAATATGATTTTCTACCAATCATCAGGGGCGAAGTTCACTCCATTTCTTCTATTTCTCTCAGTTGTGTTTTAGTCAACGAGTAAACGAACCTTTAACCCAACATTAAAAAGAAGAGCGCAAACTAAACGTTAGGATCAGGAAAATATGAAGCCCCTTTCATGAAAATAGTACACTATTGAATAATCGTCTCTTCTTCTTCCTCAAGATCAAATATGACAACAATAAACAGATTTATAGCTGGGAGTGTCTCCTCTAGTGGCTTCTAGGCCGGACCCGTCACCAGTTATCGTCAACATCCGAGATATATTAATTTGAGAGGGGGGGGGGGGGGGGGGGGGGGGGTAGTACTGCATGGTAGCCTACCATTGCCGCTGCCACTACAAATCATCAAGTTACTGTACTACATCAACTTTGGTGCTATTTCATCCCAGGTCGAAAAAAACAGTTGAAAATTATTTGCCAAACTGGTACCAGTTGATACCAGTTGGCTAACTGGTTTCAATATGGAAATTGGTACACTGGAATCAACTGGAACAACCAGTAAAGAATCCAGTAAGGCTGACCAGTAAGAAAACCAGTTGAAACCAATATAAAACCATTAAGAACCTGAGTGGATTAACCGGTACATGAAGACCAGTTAAAGTAGTTGGTTTCAACTGGTATTTCTACAGCTACCGCTTGATGCCAGTTAAAACCAGTAAAAACCAGTTGAATTTTTCTGGGACACTCTGTATATTTGAAAGGATGTTAAATTAAAAAGAACAATAGTAGACGTGAAAGTTAAGAAAATTACAGACCTTATCTCAATATGACCGATAACATGGACTTTAAATTATAAAATGGAAGGAACATCAACTATAAAGAAACATAGGCATACAAATAATGAAATAAACAAACTTTATTTTTGAATATCTGCCCGAAAATTCAATTCAATTCAAATTTTATTTAACACTTTAAAAAGCAAACATACAATGAAAATATAATTTACAAGTAAAGTGTTGGAATCAAAGAAAGGCAAGGCCTTATGAAAGCGATTCCAAAGTATACAAAAATAAAAAATAAAAAAATACACAGATACAGATACATCATAATTACAAAACTACTCTACATTGCACACAACACACACACACACACACACACACACACACAAACACACACACACACAAATGCCTGGCTAGGTGTACTTAGAGAGCAAATATTGTTTGAAATCTCCTCTTAAATAAATTCAAAGTCTGACATACTTTTATTTCAGGGTGGTATAATATTCCACAATTTTGGACCCTGAAAAAATATAGATCTATGAAAGACTGATAATCGTATTTTGGGTATATTAAAATCATTCATACTTCTTGTAGAATATGTATGCACATTATTATTAAATTAAAATGATTGCCTTAAGGATTTGGGCAATATTTGTATAAAACAAAGATACTATGAATATTGCAACGTGAAAAGTATATGTGTCATTTACATTTAAAACGTTAAGACTCTTCAAAAATTGGTTCTGAATGGGCAAGATAAGTACTATGAGAAATAATTCTGACTGCTTTCTTTTGCAATTTTAATAACCTTAGACTATTTTTATTGCTGGAATTGCCCCATATTTGTATACAATAAATTAAGTGTGGCAAGAAGAATGCATAATATAAACATCATTATATCTCTTTCGAACATGATTTTAACTTATAAAAAATACAATAGTTTTAGAAAGTTTATTGCATATGGCCAGTGTGTTCATTCCAAGTAAGCTTATCATCCAGTGTAACCCCCTAAAAATTTAACCTGAGAGGTTCTTTTTATTACAATATCTTTAACTTTAATCACAACATTTTCATGTAGAATATTTTTATTTTGAGAATAACATAAATTAGTTTTATTAAGATTAAGCACAAGTTTATTATTATTCAAACCAATCTACTATTTTTACAATTTCCAAATTAAAAGTCTGTAGGAGGATATCAATACTGCTATGGGACATGAACACGCTGGTGTCATCCGCAAACAAAATCAAGTGTAATTTATCGGAAACATTGACAATATCATTAATGTATAATATAAACAATAACGGGCCAAGGATTGAGCCTTGTGGCAACTCCACATTTTACGTTAATAACTGAGATTCTGTATCACTAATTTTCACATACTGCTTACGATCAAATAAATAACTTTGAACACCAGTGTAAAAGAACTCCTCTAATTCCATAATGTTGAAGTTTATCTAGCAGTATACAGTAGTATGGTCCAAAGAATCAAATGCTTACTTAAGTTAAAAACAAGCCTACCGTTATTTCCTTATTTTCCATGGCTTTAAAACTTTATATAAAAAATTCTGTCAATGCAGATGACGTGGAGTGCCCAGGCCTAAATCAAATTGATTATTCGTAATAATATTGCACTTTTCCAAGAAATTATATAAGCGATTATATACACATCTTTCTAGTATTTTTGAAAAGAAGGGGAGTATCGAAATTGGCCTATAGTTTGCAATATCTTCTTTCAAACCGTTCTTAAAAATTGGAATAACTTTAGAAATTTTCATTTGATCAGGAAATATACCAGTTGAAAGAGATAAATTGAATATTGCACTTAAAGGGAAGCATAAAACATGAAATAACCTCTTTACAATTGTACCATCTATTCCATCAAGACAGGACTTTTTCCAGACTTGAGTTTACATACAATATCAATAATCTCCTTCGGTGTGCATGGTTTAAAAAGGCACTTGAATCATTATTTTCAACATGTGACATATAATTACCATCTCGGTTCACAAGTAGATGCAAGTGTTGGTCCAATATCAATAAAATAATTATTAAAAACATTACTAATTGCATCTTCCCCCATTAAAAGTTTGATTATTGCACTTCATAGTGTGAGGTAATACATTTATATTTGTTTTTGGAACCCAGTAAATCATTTATAACAGTCCAAACTTTTTTCATGTTTCCTGCTGCTTGAGTAAGTTATTTTTAACAAACTTATGTTTCGCCTCTTTAATTTCTTCTGTCACTTTATTTCTAAATTTATTATACAGGTGGCCCAAAAAAACGGAAACGGGGCACTTCCCAAAATATAGTAACACATGTATTATGTCCATCGGATAGAGTGTCTTTTCAAATGAACAACGATACCAAGAACAGTCAATTTGGTACGTGTAGTTTTTGTTTTTAGGGCGCTGTGAGTGACACCATGTCAGGTTCTCTCTTTTGTCAATTTGTATTGAGCCAGCGCTGATGAATCGCACGAACCGCCGTTCATATCGTTTGAGCATCGCGCACTATTGTTAGTGTGCACTCAGCCGTGTGCCTAGAGAATGGGCATGGTCGCTGAAAGGTATTACGGGCAAGGAGTGCGGTTAAACGGGCATTGACTAGGTCGAAATCGACATAAATCGGCAACTGACATGGTCTCACTCACTGCGTCCTTAAACAAAAAACGACCTGACCAAAATTACTGTCTTGGTATCGTTTTTCATTGGAAAGGACACACCTATCCGATGAACATAAACATTGTGGTATTATATTTTGGGAAGTGCCCGTTCCGTTTTTTTTGGGCCACCCTGTATACCTTTTTTTCTATAATCAGACTTATTCTTCAAATATTTTTATAAAGTTGACTTTTTTTAGAACATAGTTTATGCAAAGCACTTGTGAACCAAGGTTTATTCTTAGGTTTGCTGAGACACATGTCTGTAAAGGAAACATTCATTGTAGACTTGCATAAATTTATTAATGAATATAGTATAAGCAACATTTGTACATCATAACATTCACAGTCCAATTTGTGTTATTAATTTCAGTCATAAAAGTGTGCAATATTCTCCATTATTAATTATACGTCGTATTATAATTTTGGGTTGAGTAGAAACTTTAACACTGGGTACTAAAAATACTAAATACTGGTAAATGGTCACTAATATCATACAAAAGGACCCCTGAGAAAATATCATTCAGGACTGTTAGTAAGTATATTGTCTAATAATGAGAGTGAGTTTTCAGCAACACGTGTTGGACTGTGAATCAAAGGATACATAGAATTGGTCATGCAAATGTCTAAGAATTCATTCACACTATGGCAAGGATGTATATTCCAATAAATTAAGATTAAAATCTCCCATTAAAAACAATAACTTATTTTGACTATTAACAACTTTCAATATATTTTCAAATGCTTCTAAAAATAATTGCACAGATTGATTAGGTGGACGGTTAAATCACACCAACAATAATATTTTTTCTACAATTTAAAATTCTATAAAAATAGATTCAATAAAATTTGTATTTATATCAATATCAGACTATGAATAAAATTAAAATCATGTCTCACATACAGACCAACACCACCTCCTCGTTTTGCCTCTCTTCCATTAGCAAGAAAATAATAATTATCAATGTTATAAAATGAGTCATTATTTTTTAACCATGTTTCTGTAATACCCATTACTGAAAATTGCACATCTAACAAACCAAAGAGTGAAAGCATATTATCAAAATTTGTATTCATACTTCTAGAATTAACATGAATAACAGAAAACTTATTGTATGAATCTAGAGGTTCTGAACAAATATTTGTGTCTTTTACAACTTTATTAAATTCTAAAGGAGTATAAAAAGCTTGTTTTGGTTCATATGAGTATTCTTCATCATCTGGAGGAGACAAGTGATTGTGTAAAGCTTGTCTATCAATATATCGTAAAGATTCTACATAGCTACTTACATTAGGCATTGTAATCACATACACACACAGTCACACACCACAATATCTAAAATTCAAAATCACAGGAAAAATTAACTAAAACAGTAAAAGTACAGTTGCAATTAAAAGCTTCTTAAAAAGTGCCTATCAGGAGTATGAATATATTAAAAACGTATAGTGAATAAATAGATAAATCTACAAGGTTATAGTTAGTTTCAAGGAGCAGTTTAAAATTTATAATTACCATTATCGGGAAGCAAAAGATTTGAGCATATGAAATTCAAATATTACCTATGACATATGGTCTATTGTCTCTGAGTGTATATAATACAGGTTTTCCCATTCATTTTTACACTATTGTCATTCAATTTCATTAATTCGTCGTTCAAATTCGTCCCGATCGAGGAACCACCAGAGCGGAAATCCCAACTTCAATTTCGTCTTTCGTCGATCAATTTCGTCAAAGATCACTCAATTTAGTCATTAGGCACACATTTTCGTCAATTGCAAATCAAATTCGTCGGTCACAGTTGCTGAACACATAAAAGCGAAAGCAATTTCGTCAATTGGCAACCAATTTCGTCAAAACTCTATTCAAATTCGTTGCATGGTATAGCCTTATATGCCTGTCTGTGTCATGGAGATGGATAGGTGGTTAGATTGGTATGTATGTGTGTGTATGTATGTATATGTGTGAGTGTGCGTGTGTGTGTACATAATATTTAATATTGTTTAATAATATTTCTACCGTATGTTTGTCTTAAAAAAGAATTTAATGCAATTTGCTGTCAACGTGCTTTTGTGCGTGTTGGTGTGCACACATGCATGTGTGCAAATGTATGTGTGTTTGTAATTGTGTGCATATGTGTTGTGCGTGTGAGTTTGTTTTCGAGTGTATACATGTGTATGTTACCCTCTAATTGATTAATATTACAATTAGCAGTTATATCAGGACAATATAGAACAGAACATTACAGTGTATATACATTGGACGAATTTGAATAGAGTTTTCACGAAATTGGTTGCTGGCGAAATTGCTTTCGCTTTATGTGTTCAACCACTGTGACCGACGAATTTGATTTGCAATTGACGAACATGTGTGCCTAATGACTAAATTGTGTGATCTTTGACGAAATTGATGGACGAAAGACGAAATTGAAGTTGGGATTTCCGCTCTGGTGGTTCCTCAGGACGAATTTGAATGACGAATTAATGAAATTGAATGACAATAGTGTTAAAATGAATGGGAAAACCTATACTTACCAGGTATTCGAGTTTCGGTATAACTCAGAAATGTTTCGACTGTTTAACCTTCATGTCTAGTATATGTTGTACTTGGATCTTCTTTCAACGTGCATAATAAGGACCTAGCTTTGCACATTGACCTATAAGTCCAAGTTATTGAGGGGATATTCAAGACAGGTTTGTTGCCTCTGTAATGTTCATGTCCATAATGTGTTTTTATTTAAATGTTATGTTCTTTCAATGTAAAAGAACTATAAATGTCGATTGTATTACTTTCAAGTCTACGATGTTCATTTTAGATTTATGTTCTTTTCACACGCGCCACTGCCCCTTGATTCTTTAGACTTTGAACACTGATATTTATTTATTTTGTTTGCTACAGCATGGGCATGCTTAGCCTTTTGTCAAGGCCCCCGCGCGAACACCCAACCGAGCTTGTATCTGAAGTTATATTTTTCCCTTCAAAATATGGACAGTTTGATCGATCTAAAAATTATATACACAAATGCAGGGGCCGCGGAAGCGGGGGGGGGGGGGGGGGGGGCTGCAGCCCCCCACTTTTTTGGCTAAAAACAAAGAAATACATAAACACAAAATAATAATTATAATAACAGCCCAAATGTGGTCAGCCCCTCCACTTTCAAAACCTTTCCGCGGCCCCTGAAATGTACGTATTGACTTAAAAGAATATTACTAAACTATTGGTATTTATTTTGTTTTTACCTATTTTGTTGCTAAAACACTACCGTCCTTGCCAACCGTATCTTGCGATCTGATTGGTTAGTCATCTCATCTCATGAATTAGTCATCCATGCTGTACGTTCGGCTCATGAATATCTTTACCGCGTTCAACTTCAAAAGATTATGGCAGCTCAATAAGGGTACAACAGTACAAGTGGGACAATCATTATTTAGGATCGAACTCCCAGCCATATAGAGCCTTGACTAAAGGCTAGGGCACGCTATGCATACAATAATCATAGAATTATGAATAAACAAACCAACCCGTTTATTATGTGGCGCGCTCATTTGAATTTGTATACCGTTCTTGAATTGATGAATTTGTTTGTCAGTTGGTTTTTGGGCCCGGTAACGTGCAGCTCTCATATGCCCACCGTATTGCTACCCTACGCGCCACTTCCCCTTGAGCTCGAGACGTTATAGGATCAGGAACTTCCAGGCGTACCCATTTTTGTACCCCATCAGCTATATTTATATGGATAAAAACAAAATCAGTTACAGAACGAACACGGACACTCTATAGACGCTTATCCAGATATAAACATTATGAGGAATCATACAATCGTGCACTCGTGATCCTTATATGCAGTATGGACAGTTTCTATTTCAGTTTAGACCTCTTTTTAGACAACGTTCATCATTGGCTCTATCTTTATACAACACTTTTGTGACGCTGATAAGTGGGTAAGTTCCAATTAAAATTAGGCCTACGATTTCCTTCATATATTTGTAAGTATTTTGTTATAAATAATATTGATTCATGATAACTTCTGACCAGTAGTCGAGCAGAAGTCGACATTTAAGAAGAACGAACAAGATTTGATAGCCCAGTCGCTCTAGCACCGACAAGCAATTCAGAGTTCCTTGATCTCACTACCATCATTTTCTTTTCTCGCCATCGAATGATTTATTTTTCAATGCCCCGTAACATGACATCAATTTATTACATTTTACATCTAATAAGATCACAATCATAATATGATAAATTATTAATTATTATTTCCCATATACAATTTATATTAGTGTCATTCGTACTAAGTAAATCAATCATATTTATATTCACATTGCAGGATCATCATGGACGTCCGGTGGAAGCTCTTGTTGATAATTCTATTTCTATTCGGGTTGTATGATTGTGTCTCTTGTGGATGGCATAATTATTACTTCGTGGAAGGTGAGGATGCAACGATCACCTTTTCACAGGCTTTGGACAAACCCCTTGGGGCGTATGTATGGTCACTACAGTATGCTGATAAAGAGCGCCCATTCTACATACATTTTGGCGAAGGTGATGCAAGTGGAACTTTTTATACGGACATGCTTGGATCGAAAGATCAGCGAGACCGGATGTCAGTGTCGTCCGAAACGATATCAGAGAGTATAATGATGGTAAACCTATCAATCACGCGTGTTTTGAAATATGACGCTACAACGTATGTACTAACAATTGCCAAAAAGAGAAGCGTGAAAGCACTTTTCGTTTTAGAAGCCATTCTCCATGTTTTACCCAGATATAAAGGTGGTACTGTTACTGAGGTGAACCCCCTGATACTTTGCAAGTGAAAAGTAGTTTCTGTAGTCTACACTACACTGCCCCACAGGTGAGAACTTGGCGATTTGTGAGTTTCCATGCTGTTGGTGAACGAATGGCAATGTTTTATTGCTACGTACTCTACCCTAAACCTGGAGAGTTTATCACAGGATATTTGTTTAATGGAGAAAATGTGTATAGTGCAAATGTCATGCTGAGAATAAACTACCGTTATTATTGCTGTATGGATGATCAAGATAAAGTAAGATGTGAGCATTATGAATTAGATAGTAACGCGGATCTCACATTATTCAACGTAACTTCACAAGAGCCTGAGTACACGCCCTTTAGGAGGAAAACTTCCACATCTGCTCCTGATACTGAAACTGACGGTGCTTTCCAGATCACTTCTCACGCGCCGCCTGAAATGAGGGATGCAAACTTGTTTGTGGAGTTCTCGGTTCCATTAGGTATCTCTATGTTAGTTATTATTGTGCTTGTTATAGCTTTCCTTTGGCATATTGTTGGGGCACGTAGAGGGAGAAGGGATATCACAACGATCATGGCGAGGAGGTGATCATGCTGAGTCAATGCACCACATCAGCACCCGTCATAGCATCGATTACGGCATCGAACATGACTAGTCATGAACTTACATACAATTGGGCTTGGTGTATGTATATCTTCATACCAAATATGTTTTGTCTAAACTTAAAATAATCCTACATCGAACAAAATAATTGCAGAAAAAAAAGTTATTCTGATTCTTGTCTTTCTGAATGCATCCATTGCAGATGTATTAAAGATGTCAAGTGTGGTTGTTTAGTGACTGTATCAAAAATCAAAGAAATTGTATCCTATTTCCAACATCAATGTAGTTGCCTCTTTTGTGCTACTTTCTTCCATGAAGCAGTTTCATGAACATGATGAAGAACATTTAAGTTTAGAAACCAACTATTCCTTTACATGAACTTAAAAAAGTAGGACTGAACATGTTAGGTGTACACAGTTTGGGAAAGCATATGCCTCGCATGGGTCAGCACATGCATGCACGCATAATGCAATGGATAATTATCTGTTCATTTGTTGTTCTGCTTTCTTTGCAAAACAGGGGTAATATATATACATTTTATTCTGAATGTATATGTTTACAAAAAAAAAACCTCTTTATAATGTTTCATTAGTGACACAACTTTAGTCAAGGCTAAAAAGACATAATTTACCAGACCAGTAACGACCATTTGACGCAGGTGCAAATTTACTAGCCCATTGATCGTTGTCATGCATACATGTGCCACCGGAGATTATTGTTTCTATGTCCTGGGTAATCCAGGACGCAATATTACTGGTGACCGGCTGTACTATGACTAGTACGTCAAGAGACACTTTGTCTGGATGCATGTGCAGATCTACAGGAATTTGCATTTACAATGAAGACAAAGGGCTAGTCAAATCCCGGGAGTCAAATTTCACAGGTTCGACATTGTTATTACAGTTATTGGTAATTTATGTATATTCTGCTACTGATGATTATTCAGGTCACTGTGTTCAGATGTGAACTAAAGTTTGTACAAACATGATTTCAAAGTTTCCAAACTCATCACACTGTGGCAAGTGTTGCGTTCATAGTGTGATGCATAGTGTGCTATAATAATACATCAACATTATTTCACACTGTGTAACCCACTGAATTATATGTGTATCACGGTTCTTTTGACATAACACAAAATTGACCGGGGGGGGGCACGGGGGGGGGGGGGGGGGGCCTGGGCCCCCCAATAATTTAGAAAAACAATAGAAAACATAAGGGGCCATTTTTTGAAAAAAACAAAGAAATACATAAGGTGTGCCCCCCCAATAATTTTGCGTGCCCCCCCCCCCAATCAGTCCGACCACGCTACGCCACTGTGTTGACATAATGAAACACAAGTGTGTTTACTTATAATAATAATAATATCCTCGATTTATATAGCGCGTATCACGATTGATAATCGTGAGACACTTGTGTTTTACTATCGTATGTCAACACTGTGAAATGACGTGCTAAATTTAACCTTTTGATGATAATTCCACCGGTCCACCCTTTGAGTTTCTTTAAGTAGGATTGGATATGTAAGATTAATCAAATAATCGTGATCGTTTTCTTTTACATTAATTAAGAATTGATAAAACAGAGTATAAAATGAAATGAAATGAAATGAAATGAAATGAAATGAAATGAAATGAAATGAAATGAAATGAAATGAAATGAAATGAAATGAAATGAAATGAAATGTAATGAACTGAATTGAAATGAAATGAAATGAAATGAAATGAAATGAAATGAATTGAAATGAAATGAAATGAAATGAAATGAAATGAAATTTGTTTATTGTCAATAATAATCAGTTCAATATTTATAATTTACAACTACATATTCATATTACCGATAAATAATACATCTTGAAATTAATAATACAATGGAAGAATTGACATCATCCATTTATATACAGAAAGAGCATATATCACCGGTTTGTTTTATAATGCTATAATGATGTGTCATGTACAGTATACTACATGTAATAATAAATGATGAAATAAGATTATAGATACATTGTACATTGATTTATTTGTTGTTATAATTGAACGGAAAAGGTTTTTGCATACATATTTTTCTAGCACAATTTTTTCTGCATTTTCAACAAAATTAATTGCAAACAAATGTGCAGCTTAGCATTGTCTTACATTCTGATATCAAGAGTTTCAACATAGTAGTACAATCATATATTATAATTATATTGAGAATAATTGTGTACAATAAATTCAATTTGTAGCAAATTACATCCGATGTAAATTGAATCGCCCTAGTAAATCAAATTTATTTTACACAATTATTATTATTCGTATAAGTGTTGTGTAAGCTTCAGTCTGATAATCATGATAATGATTTCTACTAAGATTTGAACAGACGCCGGCTTGTTGGTATAGCTAGTGGCATAGTTTTACTTGTATTTTTCTTGTGTAAATATGTACGTAAGGACAAGCCTTATTTTGGTTCCTCTTTTGTATGACTTGTGTGATATAGCCTAAATGCAATGCAACATTATTCCCTCTTCAAAGGAGCGCCGCTTCGTGGAACGGTGGGCCCACAGCGAGCTACAATTTATGCAACTTGAAATATAGAATTTGTTGATGTTATATAGTCACTGATAAATGATTCAGTGTAGTTGTTGTTTTGCCGTGCTCAATAAACTTGTTTTTGATAAAAAATAATGGTTTATTACAAATTTACAATATGATCATTTTTTTTAATGATAATAGTATCAAGGTCCTTTATGTATGATTACTAAAACTGTATTTTGTATTGCTTTTTTAATATTACAAGCATTTCTATAATTATAGTGCTTATTATGGTATAGTTCTTTAAAGTTGTTTTCTCATATCGATAACATATCATATGGTTATTTGATATATTTTATTGTTATTATTGCTTAATTTATCCAGAATTATTGGTTGTATTATTTACAAATTGTATACTTTTATAGTGTTTTTGTGCAGAAGAAAATCAAATTCAAATGAACTCAAATTTTGCAGCTGCTTCAATCGCAAATATCCAAAAGTGACAAAAATAAAGTTATTGCGTTTTGAAACAGAATTTGTATTATATGATTATGTGGCAAACTAATGAGGGTGAGGGGAAAATCGTGTGTGTTTGTGTGTGTGTGCGTGCGTGTGTGCGTGTGTGTGCGTGTGTGTGCGAAGGATCAATAACGGCTGGTTGGTCTAGTGGTATGATTCTCGCTTAGGGTGCGAGAGGTCCCGGGTTCAATTCCTGGACCAGACCAAGGGTTTTTATCATTTTTTCATCATTTAATAAATATTCTTTTAACAAATTTCAGAAGTTTGAGGATACGTTAGTTTTTAATGGAACTAGAATATTGAGTAATTCTGCTTGCAAGAAGCTAAAAAAAAAAAACTTTCTAGTTGACTAGTATATTGTAAAATGCAATCTACTAATTTTGGGAAAATCTGCTCCAACTTCCTCGTTCTATCACAAAATATTAATGAGCAATATGGCGTAGCGTGGTCGGACAAGTGATTGAGGGAGGCGGGTGGGGGGGGGGGGGGGTTGGGGGTGTGGGGTGGCCACGCAAATGATTGGGGATATACTCTTAATTCTGTATCTCTAAAAGAAAATTATTACGCCACTGCTATGGCACTTCCATTAAAAAATTAAAACAGACTGATGCTTTGAGACATGACACTGAGTTTAAAACAGTGGCTTGTTGGCCTAGTGGTATGATTCTCGCTTGGGGTACGAGAGGTCCCGGGTTCAATTCCCGGACAAGCCCATTTTCTTCTAAGATTTTGTTTTACAGCATGAAATTTTACTAACTTAAACAATCGTGTGGTATCTGATACTATCCAATATTTGATTTATGTTGATTTATTTGTATTTGTCTCATTTATCATTCTTGCTGCTGTAATGGGGGGGGGGGGGGGGGGGGGGGGCTGAAAAGTGCATTAAGGAACATAACTTGAATATGATTTTCTACCAATCATCAGGGGCGAAGTTCACTCCATTTCTTCTATTTTCTCTCAGTTGTGTTTTAGTCAACGAGTAAACGTAACCTTTAACCCAAAATTAAAAAAAGAAGAGCGCAAACTAACGTTAGGATCAGGAAAATATGAAGCCCCTTTCATGAAAATAGTACACTATTGAATAATCGTCTCTTCTTCTTCCTCAAGATCAAATATGAGAACAATAAACAGATTTATAGCTGGGAGTGTCTCCTCTAGTGGCTTCTAGGACTCGTCACCAGTTATCGTCAACATCCGAGATATATTAATTTGAGAGGGGGGGGGGGGGGGGGGTAGTACTGCATGGTAGCCTACCATTGCCGCTGCCACTACAAATCATCACGTACTACATCACTTTGGTGCTATTTCATCCCCAGGTCGAAAAAAACAGTTGAAAATTAGTTGCCAACTGGTACCAGTTGATACCAGTTGGCTAACTGGTTTCAATATGGAAATTGGTACACTGGAATCAACTGGAACAACCAGTAAGAATCCAGTAAGGCTGACCAGTAAGAAAACCAGTTGAAACCAATATAAAACCATTAAGAACCTGAGTGGGATTAACCGGTACATGAAGACCAGTTAAAGTAGTTGGTTTCAACTGGTATTTCTACAGCTATCGCTTGATGCCAGTTAAAACCAGTAAAAACCAGTTGAATTTTTCTGGGACACTCTGTATATTTGAAAGGATGTTAAATTAAAAAGAACAATAGTAGACGTGAAAGTTAAGAAAATTACAGACCTTATCTCAATTATGAACCGATAACATGGACTTTAAATTATAAAATGGAAGGAACATCAACTTAAAAGGAACATAGGCATACAAATAATGAAATAAACAAACTTTATTTTGAATATCTGCCCGAAAATCTGTAATAATATAGGTTTTCCCATTCATTTTTACACTATTGTCATTCAATTTCATTAATTCGTCGTTCAAATTCGTCCCGATCGAGGAACCACCAGAGCGGAAATCCCAACTTCAATTTCGTCTTTCGTCGATCAATTTCGTCAAGGATCACACAATTTAGTCATTAGGCACACATTTTCGTCAATTGCAAATCAAATTCGTCGGTCACAGTTGCTGAACACATAAAAGCGAAAGCAATTTCGTCAATTGGCAACCAATTTCGTCAAAACTCTATTCAAATTCGTTGCATGGTATAGCCTTATATGCCTGTCTGTGTCATGGAGATGGATAGGTGGTTAGATTGGTATGTATGTGTGTGTATGTATGTATATATGTGAGTGTGCGTGTGTGTGTACATAATATTTAATATTGTTTAATAATATTTCTACCGTATGTTTGTCTTAAAAAAGAATTTAATGCAATTTGCTGTCAACGTGCTTTTGTGCGTGTTGGTGTGCACACATGCATGTGTGCAAATGTATGTGTGTTTGTAATTGTGTGCATATGTGTTGTGCGTGTGAGTTTGTTTTCGAGTGTATACATGTGTATGTTACCCTCTAATTGATTAATATTACAATTAGCAGTTATATCAGGACAATATAGAACAGAACATTACAGTGTATATACATTGGACGAATTTGAATAGAGTTTTCACGAAATTGGTTGCTGCCAAAATTGCTTTCGCTTTATGTGTTCAACAACTGTGACCGAGAATTTGATTTGCAATTGACGAACATGTGTGCCTAATGACTAAATTGTGTGATCTTTGACGAAATTGGACGAAAGACGAAATTGAAGTTGGGATTTCCGCTCTGGTGGTTCCTCGGGACGAATTTGAATGACGAATTAATGAAATTGAATGACAATAGTGTTAAAATGAATGGGAAAACCTATACTTACCAGGTATTCGAGTTTCGGTATAACTCAGAAATGTTTCGACTGTTTAACCTTCATGTCTAGTATATGTTGTACTTGGATCTTCTTTCAACGTGCATAATAAGGACCTAGCTTTGCACATTGACCTATAAGTCCAAGTTATTGAGGGGATATTCAAGACAGGTTTGTTGCCTCTGTAATGTTCATGTCCATAATGTGTTTTTATTTAAATGTTATGTTCTTTCAATGTAAAAGAACTATAAATGTCGATTGTATTACTTTCATGTCTACGATGTTCATTTTAGATTTATGATCTTTTCACACGCGCCACTGCCCCTTGATTCTTTAGACTTTGAACATTGATATTTATTTATTTTGTTTGCTACAGCCTGGGCATGCTTAGCCTTTTGTCAAGGCCCCCGCGCGAACACCCAACCGAGCTTGTATCTGAAGTTATATTTTTTCCTTCAAAATATGGACAGTTTGATCGATCTAAAAATTATATACACAAATGCAGGGGCCGCGGAAGCGGGGGGGGGGGGCTGGGGGGGGGGGGGGGCTGCAGCCCCCCACTTTTTTGGCTAAAAACAAAGAAATACATAAACACAAAATAATAACTATAATAACAGCCCAAATGTGGTCAGCCCCCCTCACTTTCAAAACCTTTCCGCGGCCCCTGAAATGTACGTATTGACTTAAAAGAATATTACTAAACTATTGGTATTTATTTTGTTTTTACCTATTTTGTTGCTAAAATTAAAGTTTGCTAGAAAAATGAACCCTTTTATCATGATGGATTACACTACCGTCCTTGCCAACCGTATCTTGCGATCTGATTGGTTAGTCATCTCATCTCATGAATTAGTCATGCATGCTGTACGTTCGGCTCAATACCGCGTTCAACTTCAAAAGATTATGGCAGCTCAATAAGGGTACAACAGTACAAGTGGGACAATCATTATTTAGGATCGAACTCCCAGCCATATAGAGCCTTGACTAAAGGCTAGGGCACGCTATGCATACAATAATCATAGAATTATGAATAAACAAACCAACCCGTTTATTATGTGGCGCGCTCATTTGAATTTGTATACCGTTCTTGAATTGATGAATTTGTTTGACAGTTGGTTTTTGGGCCCGGTAACGTGCAGCTCTCATATGCCCACCGTATTGCTACCCTACGCGCCACTGCCCCTTGAGCTCGAGACATAATAGGATCAGGAACTTCCAGGCGTACACATTTTTGTACCCCATCAGCTGTATTTATATGGATAAAAAACAAAATCAGTTACAAAACGAACACGGACACTCTAATAGACGCTTATCCAGATATAAACATTATGAGGAATCATACAATCGTGCACTCGTGATCCTTATTATGCAGTATATGGACAGTTTTTATTTCAGTTTTAGACCTCTTTTTAGACAACGTTCATCATTGGCTCTATAATTATACAACACTTTTGTGACGCTGATAAGTGGGCAAGTTTCAATTAAAATTAGGCCTACGATATTCTTCATATGTTTGTAAGTATTTTGATATAAATAATATTTATTCATGATAACTTCTGACCAGTAGTCGAGCAGAAGTCGACATTTAGGAAGAACGAACAAGATTTGATAGCTCAGTCGCTCTAGCACCGACAAGCAATTCAGAGTTCTTTGATGATGCACATGCACTACCATCATTTTCTTTTCTCCCCATCGAATGATTTATTTTTCAATGCCCCGTAACATGACATCAATTTATTACATTTGACATCTAGTCAGATCACAATCGTAATATGACAAATTATTGATTATAATTTGCCACATACAATGTAATTAGTGTCATTCGTACTAAGTAAATCTATCATATTTATATCCACATTGCAGGATCATCATCATGGACGTCCGGTGGAGACTCTTGTTGATAATTCTATTTGTATGCGGGTTGTATGATTGTGTCGCCTATGAATGGCATAATTATTACTTCGAGAAAGGTGAGGAAGCAATGATGACCTTTTCACAGGCTTTGCACAAACACCTTAGGGCGTACGTATGGTCACTACAATATGCTGATAAAGAACGCCCGTTCTATGTACATTTTGGCGAAGGTGATGCAGATGGAACATTTTATCTGGAAATGCTTCGTTCGTCAGATCAGTGTGACCGGATGTCAGTGTCGTTCGAAACGAAAGAGAGTATAATTATGGTCAACTTATCAATCGCGCGTGTTTTGAAATCTGACGCTACAACGTATGTACTAACAATTGCCAAACAGAGAAGCGTGCAAGCACTTTTCGTTTTAGAAGCCATTCTCCATGAAGGCGGTAATGTTATTGAGGTGAACCCCCCTGATACTTTGCAAGTGAAAAGTAGTTTCTGTAGTCCACACTACACTGCCCCACAGGTGAAAACTTGGCGATTTGTGAGTTTCCACGCTCTTGGTGAACGAATGGCAATGTTTTATTGCTATGTACCTTTTCTTAAACCTGGAGAGTTCATCACAGGATATTTGTTTGGTGGGGAAAGATAAAGTTAGATGTGAGTATTATGAATTAGATAGTAATGCATATCTCACATTATTCAACGTAACTTCACAAGAGCCTGATTACACGCCCTTTAGGAGGAAAACTTCCACACCTTCTCCTGATACCGATGATGGTGCTTTCCAGACCACTCCTCATGCGCCGCCTGAAATGAGGGAAGAAAACTTTTTTGAGAAGTTCTCGGTTCCATTGTGTATCTCTATGTTAGTTAATATTGTGCTTGTTATAACTGATTTCCTTTTGTGTATTTGTTTGTGTATTTGTGTATTTTCTTTGCCTTCTTTTAATCACAATATATTTCTGGTCAGTTTCTCTATATGTTTGAATACAATAAATTTTAACTTTAAATCGTTTTCAGAATAATTATTATTATATTAATTTATTTTAAAAAATGGAATTAATTGAGTACAATGTTGATACTAATCCAATTAATAAAACAATGTATAATAGCAATAAAAACGGTAATCAATAATCATAATTTTAATCGACTTAAAAAATGAATCATTATACTACACAAATATTTGATTTCAATCATGACAGTAAACAACTAAATAGAAAATAGACTTAGCTGTCTATCAAGGGTCTATCATACACTCATTCAAATTTGATTTGAAATTATTTCCATTCTTCGGCACAAATCATATTTTTGTAAATGTAAGTAAATATACAAACGAGCAACAACAACAAGGTACAATATGAAATACACAGAACTATAATGAACAATATTAATTACATAATCAATCAACAACAAGTTCTGTAATATCATGTGCAATATGAGGGAATCAAAAAGAAGCAAAGCTTGTACATAGTTCGTTCCCGCAGTGGTAATCGTTTATCAATAATTGAATCGTTAGGCATGTAATACATTGTTTGTTGAGGCTCAGTAGCACCCATAAGAACATTATTAAGTAAACCAATCGTTCCTTTATTGGTACTGGTATATATAACAGCTAAATTTATATGAATAAATCATAGGACTTCTCACCCTGCGATTTAATATCGGTATAAAATTAATATAAAATATCTCCATATATATTATGACAATTTTTGGGACTGGCCAGTTCGGAAAATATTTCGAATGATATTTGAACGTTAGACTGGGAAAATAAAACCAAAATCATCACATCACTTGTTTGCTATTTCATCACTAGGTATAAACAAAGAAATGCGGTAATAGATCTATATGCATATTATTTCCTTAGTTTTTATATAGAAATGATGTGAGGTATCTTAATTTAGCAATCATTTTATTTTCTTCTGGGACTGTAGAACGCATGACTTGTGTGTAGAGAGGGCAATTTTTCAGTGGCCTATATAGCGTGATCATTGGATTGGTGGCAGACAAATCAATCGGAGGCACACTCCAATTATGTCTTTGTTTTGATTGTTTTATCCAAAATTGTGGGGGTGGTGGGCACGTTGACATGCTTATACCGCTACCCCATGTAAATGGGCTTGTTGGTCTAGTGGTATGATTCTCGCTTCGGGTGCGAGAGGTCCCGGGTTCGACTCCCGGACAAGCCCTGTGTCTATAATAATTCCCCGATATTGTTTTTTTTTGTAATTGTGGTCTTCTAAGATTTAAAGGACCTAAAGATTACAACGTACTTTGTCACTTATTCCATAGTTGATGACTTGTAAAATAGGTCTGCCGAAAAAAAATCAATGAAAATAAACACAGTAGTGATTTAAGACTAATTTTCTGATGCCAAATCTCATTTAGCAGCCAGTTTACGCCCCACCCACATTTAGGGTCCAGGATCGGCAGCGTGATTGACATGTGATTGACAATTCATTGGCTTACGTCATGATGCGTCATCTACAGAATTTAGTTCATTAGTCCGTACTTTAGATGACGTCACATTTTGGCGATTTAAAAGGGGCGTTCCCAGGACAATTAGATATTTACTAATTACCCCAAAAGTCAGAAATGACTGCCAAATTCTTTTTCTTCAGGACAAATTACATTATAGAGAGCCGAATTGTGAAAATTAGGCCATCTAGACGCTATAGGTCCTTTAATGTTTTCCTAAACACAGCATCACGATATGCAAGCCATATACACAGGGAAAAGGAACCGGCATGAACCTACGAGTATAAATATAATATTATTTTAAAGTGATCCAGTAACTTTATATCCCCCTCCCCCCCCCACCCCCCCCCCCCTCCCCCCAACTGATATCTGAGACTTCAATCATATATATCATTGGCAGATTCTTGAGAATGATATGTGAGATTTTCTTAGAAAATTAATAATGTTTATCTCGTGAAAAAAAAGTAAATCGATGTCTGATTTTACTCCCGATCGTTCGAGTCAAGTATCCGAATTCGGATGTTACATGGAGGATTTAGTCTCCGAATTCGGAAACTCTTGACTATGTACAGTCGAAAGTGTATAATAGACGCTTTAACATCCAATCCTAAATATCTCCATAATTAGAGAGACATTTGAAAAATCAAACCCCATTCCATTCTTCTAGCTGTTAGTAAGCCATTATAAATATTTTTTTAACGAAAGGGAATTCGAAATACCTAAACTATTCCATGATTCTTTTGGTATAACAAATACAATGCATGTGAGAATCGTAAGTTGTGTGGATTTGAACAATGTTACTATAGGTTCCTTTAACTTGACTGCCCCCGTCTTGTCTGAGTTAAACCTTTCAAAATACCGATTGGGCTAAAATATTGAAGTGACGTATATATACAATTAGGTTTTAGCTTTAAATCGTTTCCAGAAATAGAATATTATAATAATCATTATAGTGTTTTTTAAACAAAGTTTATTCGTATTTTTATGAAGCTCACGTATAGTTTTGCATATGGTATACAAAATATCATTTTGTAAAACAAACTTGATTCACTCCAAATCACTCGACAAATTCTAGTTCGGGGAAATTACATCTCAAGTACCACCTATAGTAAAGAACCAATGAGTCACCCAATTACTAACTATGATTATCTGTGAAAGTATTCATTACCTTCTTTAACCCTAGTCCCGACCATAGTTGGCATCGAAACAAATCTCTTGTTGCATACTTAGCCCAAACATTTATAAAATAGACTTTGAGTTTGAAGGGAACCAATGAACATGCGGTTTTGACAATAATAATATTCTCATAATTATATGGGCCCCGATATTACACATTTTTGTTGTGGCAATTTGCCAAATAATGATGGTCAACAATATATTATTTTATATACCTTTTTATTTTGCAGGCAAACTGTATCAAGAGTAATCATTGTATAGTAAAAAAAAAGTTCTGTAACATAATGTGAAATACGGGGAACCAACAAGAAGCCCGACTTTTAAAATGATACATTTCGACAATACACAATTTCACATATTTTGTAACATTATTATGACAAGAAACTAGCGTACGATATTGGCTTGTTGGTCTAGTGGTATGATTCTTGCATGTTTTAATTTAGAGAAAATCGATCGCTTCATTATACAGTCAAACCTATGTATAGTGACCACCCAAGGGGAAACAAAAACACTGGCCACTGTAGACATAGCCTCTGTAGACAGGTTCTATAACATCGTTTTCCTTTGCAAGGAACCACTTTTGTTGGTCACTAACTAGTGACTGCTATAGACAGGTTTTTTTTAATTTTTTATTTATTGTAACAGATTATACAATTCTTGGACAAGCCCATCACAGCCGTGTTCTCCGATATTACAAATAATATATTTAGCCGGTAATTCGTTTGATTCAAACTTACAATCTTGAATGTAAATCATATTATTCACAATCATGGGCCCTTTGAAATTAAGTTATAGTAAATTCTGTCATCAGCCAAATCGCGTCCTGGATCATCCTGGATATTGCTGGTGTTAGTGTTTATTAAACACTACCACCGGCCTTAAACACCATATTTGAAATCACCCAATGTCACTTTACACCATCCTAACACGAAGTCATCTCAAGTATGGTGTTTAAGGCCGATGTTTGTGTTTAATTAACACTAACACCGGCCTTGAACACCATACTTGAAATCACACATATTGATGCTTATATAAATATAAGCCTTAACAATAATATAAGGACAATAATGACCATGCTTCTAAAGTGATATTTTAAACACCAATTAAAAAAAAGTTCTCCACGTTGTAGGGAGTAAACCCCCTCCCACAACCTCCCCCAAATAAGTAAAGACATGCAAGGACGATGTGAGCGTATTTGAATCTGGTGTGTGTGTAGGTTTGGTTGTGTTGTATACTATATAGCGTCTAATCATGAGGGAGATTATTTAAGTCATGATTTCTTTAATTTAGTATCAAATTTCCTTCCAATGTATGTACCAAATTGCATTATTTTGAGTGAAAAATTGCAAAAGCTCCCTACCGTGAGAGGGGGGGACACCCCCTCCCACACCCCCCCCCCCCTCGAGCGCTCCGCTCCCTCGCAGTTGTGCCCCCCAATCCGTTGACCCTCGCTACGCCACTGTCTGCTGGTACAAAGTGTTACCGGTAGTCTTTGTCTTTTAGGCCAGGCACAAGTTGAGCCACAAGTTGAGAATTCGGGCCATTGTGTTTAATAAGGTCACGGATTTATTTCCAAGACAAGCTAACTTGATGACATAATACAAAGGTTGAGTCTTACAACAATATCAGATATTCGATTTGTTCAAACAAAAGAATCTATCATAAAACATTGAAATATATCATTTAGGCCATGAAAAATAAATGGTTGGATTAATAGCGTAACCCGCCCGACCCTAAAAATACCGCCGACCCTAAATTTTTTTTTTCTGATTTAATGATTTTTTGTTTTTTGTTTTTGTTTCCAATTGCGATATGTGTTATTTGTGTGTTATATGTGTGCGAATCCTGAAAAAAAAAGAAAAAAAAAAGAAGAAAAAAAACCCTACCTACCTACCCTAATGTTTGGTTGCCCGTTACTCCAATCCAACAATTTTTGTTTGGGCCGGTCGCACGGGTGTAATTCAGCCTTTTCGACTTTTTTCTCAAAATCATGACGTAATTTTTTTCAGAAAATAAATCAGAAACAATACTTAAGTTGTTATTATCTGTATTTTTATGCTGGATTTGGCATTAATGTAATGTTATCTTCCATAATAAGCCCAAATTCTGGATAAATCTGGTAAATGATGACTTTTTTTGATTATTCAGTGCAAAGCATGCAGATCTGGAATCCTGTAGACAAGACCAATACAAAATATGTATTCTTCGTTCAAGCTCATTTTATTAATTTTCCGCTGCATCAATTTAAAAAAAAAAATTTCTGTTGTAGATCTACCATGATATAGAGATATATCAAAAAAATAGGAAACTTCATGCAATCATTTATATTTTATCTTGGATTGAAATTATGGTGTTTAGTGTGTAAGCCTTACCGTGTGTCCTTAGATGTACAAACATGATTCTTTAGACCAACGAACGTTGAGGGCGTAAACACGAGACCGTGTTGCCTTCAGGAAGGTCAACTCGTATATTGTTATACACTCAGTCTATGAGAAATCGCGAATTATTTTTTTTGACCATTTCGAAGGGCGCCCCAGTTGACAGTAACGTTTTTCGGTAGATTGTAGATTTGATAAATAGGTCAGAAGTCCGATTTTGTACAGATTGACACTAAAAGTATGTAATTTTGTTTGACATTTCATGTATATGGTAATTTTTTTACAAAATCGCTCATTCCAATCATAGTCTTATTAAAATAAACCGCATCGGCATTTTCATGATCATAACAATTTTTGTCGGCAAAACTGTGTGTACAAAAACCGTTTGTGAGTGAGGACTGAGGATGACGTATCGAGATATTAAGCAGACAACAACGAGCATTCTCAAAATGCCGGAATTGTATTTGTATGCTATTTATTCCTGTCTTAGACTTAGAATAATTAACTGACGTTAGCGTATAACATCATTTAAACTAGAACTAGACTCTATGGCGACTCTGCCGATTAAGCACATTAATGTGCTTTATTTAAAACAAATTTGCGACTTACTCTTGCCCATTGGCATTGACATTGTATACGATAGTGACCGGCAAGTGACTTCGCGATACGGTGTCTGAGAATGAGCTACGCCGGTCGGGTCGGCGGCAGGCGAGGCTCTAGGCGTCAGCCGCTCATTCACCGGGCTTCTGCTCCGGCTCTGACTCGACGCTCATCTTCATGCAGTCAGTCTCGGTCCCGCGTCTCGGTCTTTATACGAAAGCGGTGGTTTTATTTTTACCTTATATAATGTATGGCCTACTTTGTATCATTATTGAAGGAGATCCAGTTTATCAATTTCAACCCAAATCATGTCACTAATTAGTCTTGTTCTTGGAGATTTCACCTCAATCTTTGAGTCTTGTATTGACTATTGCTTTGGACCTTTTTACTCGCTTGAATTTGATACCTGTTTTTTGTTGGTCAAGTAAGTTAAAAAAAAGAAATGTCTAGCTAATAGTTAGACGTAGCCTAGGCAGGCTAGGGTAGGCCCTATTTAGATAGGTCTTAGCCTGCCCTTATTTGGGGTAATAGTACGTTTGACCAGGTTTAATTACATTTAAATTAGATCTGGTTTGCAAAACAAAAAGAAAAGTCAATTCAAATCATGTGCAAATTGCATTTTTTTTTGTAGGGGGGAGGGGGGGGGGGGGGGGTATAAGGCTATCCCCCAAAGGCATGTACATAGTTGCCTGCATCAACCAGTATGATCATGAGTGGGGAGAAATTAGCCAAAATAAACGTGGTGTCCATTCTTAAGGAGTGTAGGCTTACTTATTTGAACCCCTTTATTAATTTCATTGAATATGTGGTCATGATTGCATTGTAGATGTATTAAAGGGGGTTTAATGCCTAAAATAGAATTATTTTGTAAATCTTTACTCCAGGAACTCAACAAAAAAAGGAAGCTAGGCAGCGTAAAAGGAAACTGGCATAATACTTCCATTTTGTTTCTCATTTGGGTAAAAGATGGGGGTGGTCCAGAATCAAGCATTTAATATTCCAGTGAATAGATGTCGATGTCTTATTCCTCTTCCAATAAAGTGCAGCTTCAGGCTTGAAGACTATGCACCATTTATATCAAAACAAAATAATTTACATCAATTTCTTTAATCACCATCAATCATAGCCACCTTTCAACTAATCATTTAACAGGAGAGGGTCAAAATTGTATAGAAAACATACATGTTTTGCAATGATTTTACAAAAATATCCTGACCTGAAGGGGAAAATATAAGACTATCATGCCACACTTCATACACCCTGTTAGTTAAGAGGAGCTCTCCAATCAGGAATTCCACCATGACACTCAACATCATCCACTAACCATTATCACCACAATCAGTGTGCCAACAAAATAACAAATATCTCTCATTTAGCTTCAATTTAAAAATAAGAAATAAACATTAGATACCAAAGTAATAAGATTTGTTCTTGAATTATGATATTTCATAGATTATTTTGTTTGCAATATTGAAAGTTGTAGATGGATGCAAGCAAAAAATGCAAGTAAACCATTCATTGATAAAAATGTGGCTTTTGCATGAATCTATTTATCTACACACCGAGACCAAGTTTGTAATACATTATAATTTGACTGTAAATCAAATGAATGAGTGAGAGTTGAATAGATTTAAACATGATGTCCTCTTTTTGAAAGACAAAGCAAATGGTTGAGACTTGAGAGATAATTATAATATGAAGAAAAAAAATGTTTTTAAAGCTAGCCTGATAGTGATAAGGTTAGGGCTTGGAAATGTAATCTCTGCATGCATGTTGAGGTAAATTGAAGGCTGGTCGTCTAAACCACCAATAATTACACATCGCACCATTCGTTTCAGTTAAGAATGCATTCTTTCATGCATCGTTTATTGAACTCGTTGGGAGAGTATATGAAAATCAGCTTGTATGTACACACTGGTTATATGTACACACTGGTTATATACACTCTGGTTGCAGGCGCGCCGGAAGCAGTTTTGGATTGGGGGGGGGGGGGGGGGGCAAAACCCGAAGGGGGGCTCACGATTTATGTGTTTAGGGGCTCATGCCCGACCACACTCACATGGTTGCCACCCCCCCCCCCCCCCCCCCCCCCACGTTCAAGGGAGCTTTTGCATTTTTGGACTTGAAATTGTGCAATCTGGTGCATAAAAACATTATCCAACAACATAGCTTAAAGCCAAAATGAGTCCCGAGGGAGCGAAGCGACCGAGGGCTGTGGAAGACCCAGAGGGGGGGGGGGGGGGGGGGGGGTGGGGGGGGGGGGGGGAGGGTTTGGGAGGGGGTATCCCCCTCCCACGGGGAAGATTTTGCATTTTTATACTTGAAATGATGCAATCTGGGGCATAAAAAACATAAACCATTATGCCACATTTGTATGATCCAACATCATAGCTTACAGCTAAAAATGAGTCCTGAGGGAGCGAAGCGGACCGAGGGCTGGGGCAGAGCCAGAGGGGGAGGGTTTGGGAGGGGGTATCCCCCTCCTACGGGGAAGATTTTGCATTTTTATACTTGAAATGGTGCAATCTGGGGCATAAAAACATAAACCATATGCCACATTTGTATGATCCAACATCATAACTTTCAGCTATAAATGAGTCCCGAGGGAGCGAAGCGACCGAGGGCTGGGGCAGAGCCAGATTTTGCATTTTTATACTTGAAATGGTGCAATCTGGGGCATAAAAACATAAACCATATGCCACATTTGTATGATCCAACATCATAGCTTACAACTAAAAATGATTCCGAGGGAGCGAAGCGACAGATGGCTTGGGCAGAGGAGCCAGAGGAGGAGGGTTTGGGAGGGGTATCCCCCTTCCCACGGGGAAGAGTTTGCATTTATTTACTTGTAATGGTGCGATTTGGTGCACGTCACACAAACAGCAGAGCAATAACAGCCTACACAGGAAGTACGTGGACTGGTACAGAAAAACCCACCCCAGACGTACCAAATGCAAGTTACACAACAAACTGAGATAATTTGTTTGCGCGCGAAGCGCCTTGCGAAAATTTTAAATGGATGAATAACTCAGTTTTTAAACGTTAGAATTAGCAAGTATTGGCTGATACATTTAATTTGTTCTTTTCCTTTTCCTTTCTTTCTTTCCTTTTTCTTCCTTTTTTTTGAGGGGGGGGGGGGGGCTTTTTGGGGGGGCAAAAACGCGTTTTGCCCACCCCCCCCCCCACTTTTTGGATTGGGGGGGGGGGGGGTGGCCGCCCCCCTGCCCCCCCCCCCCCCCCCCCCCCCCCCCCCACTTCCGGCGCCTATGTCTGGTTGTATACAGAAAGTGCATGCCTAAAGCTATGCATGCACCCCATGCACATCACATGTACAATGCAATTGCAGTCTACATAATTTATGTTGTTAACAAGTACAACAACAGGTCACTGTTTGACCTACATTCAGTTAGGCAAATCTAGAATTGTCTAGACTGCAACTAGTCTGGGTTTTCCTACGAAAATACACCGCGCTGGTGGACTGTACCAAAACGGAAGAAAAAGACCCTAATAATATACTACAGAAAATACCTGGGAACATTTTTAAAATTCAGATCTTGAAATAACAAAAGGTTGTAAGTTTGTAACAGCCATGTCATCAGTCTAACTAAGATCTTTTACCAATCTGTAAAGTGAAACCTTGTTATAACGAGCATGATGGTTCTCAGATAGCCATGGGTTTAAAGCAATTACCTCACTATATCATTATCAGGTAACTTATGTGATAACAGGTCTCCTTATAAAGAGGTTCCACTATAATAAAGATCAATTTTCACAAACAAAATATTACATCTATTCAGGTTTGCCTACAATGAAAGTGATTCAATCAATTTTGTTACGGAGCGATTTTATCATTTTTCTTTTAACTTGATCATGAGGAAAATGGAAATCTATAATATAGATTCAGAATAGAAAAGAAATGAGCCTGAGGGTTAGACAATTAGATTATGGAAATATCATTTTTCTTGCATCATTTTAATTCTTTATCACTGCAAATGATTTCACCAACTAAAATGACTAGAGACGTCAACTTTTGCAAGGTCATGCTCTATAAGTCTCTAACCTCTGAGCTACATGGCACTCCTTCAAAGATTCTTCCTCAATGCACATACTAGACGGGTTCAGGAAAGTACCACTATGAGATGCATTCTAGCTCAGTGCAGGTTAGAACACAGTAAAGCAATTGACAGGTCTTAGGTATAATCATATAAGCCTATTTTCGTTGCTCACTTTCATTAAATTAATTTATTTCTGATCAGTTACCATATGTTTGGATTTAAAAGAATTAGGAATGCCTAATTTTGTTACAGTGGAACTTTTTATACCAAACTTCATTATAACGAGGTACCTGATATAGCATGGTTATTTGACAGGTCCAGGTGTTTTTGTTTTGTTTTTTTAAGCCCTGATACAATGAGATATCTAAAGTAACACAGTAAATTCAGTAGGTCTGATGTGCTCATTATAAAGAGATTTCACTGTATTACCAAGTTCAAGAAGCTGGCAGTATTACACACATCATTCATGCCATGGATCATCCCCTCCTCTTGATGAAATATGAACAGCTCTAACAGCAAAGCATGATTATGTATTTTTAAACTAACATAACACACACAGAGAAAGATTGTTAGACTATAGATAGCAATTGCACTTTCAGCCCATTTATTGATTTTGGTATAACATATTCTCGAGTCCATGGAAAACAGAGTGGAGTATTTTTAGGGAACAATCATGAATGAGTTAATATTAATAAAACTTTATAAACTTTAAAATAAATTGTCTTGACCTCAAAAAGCATGTAGAGTAATAAAAGTTATCAACAAAAATTACCAAAACATGCAAGTAAATTGAATAGGAAGGTGACAAATGATATTGAACACAATGAAGAAATTTGTTTGAATTATTTATACAGCTTAAAGTTTAATCATTCATTGCCACAAACCAATAAATAAATTCACTGAGAAGTTGATCTCCGAGATATTTAGGATGTATAATACCAATAAATAATGAATTCAAAATATGAAAAGAAAAACTTGAATGGCCTAAATTATTCCTCTTATCCAAATTAATACTTACTTATAAATAATGGGAAAAAAGCTAACCTATGAAGAAAAAAAAGAATCCTGCACAAAGAATGAGTGGGATGATTAAATTATAGTAGAAAGAATACCTGTGCTTGTGGATAGCTGACTAGCTGTGCATAGCGAGTAAAGCACCGGCAGATAAGTAATCCTGAAGTACCACTGTAACACCAGCCTATCATCAGTCGCCAGTCCTTGTTGAACCACATCCTCAAAATATTGCTATGAGATGAAAAAAATATAACATTCATAAGAAAAAAAATATTCACTTAATTGCACTAACATGTTCTTGATGTGGAATGAAAATACTAGACCAAAATAGTAAAAAAACACATCTGTTCAGAGAGTGCAAATTAGTAATTAGCTCCTGAAAACAGTGAAATGACAAACGAGCTCCTGTACTATGTAGTCTCAGTTTAAAAATGCAAAATGTATTGATTGACTTTAGGGTTTAAACTGATGATTAGGTACTACATTTACTTTTCAGTCAAGAGCCAGTTAAGTAAACGTAAAAAACAAAAATCCTTGAAAATAAGTTTTTCATTACTTTTAATATAGACATTTCTTGGTCCATCATTTTTTTTATTGTCATCAATGATTTAGAATGGGCTACAAACGATATATCCTAAACGTGCAATCAGAGTCAGGGGTTGAAAAAGAACATCAGATAAAAATGTGAATTAATGCTTTCCAGTCTGGGGAGGGGCTGGCATGTGTTTGCAGGACAAATTGAATGTCAGTGCAGTGGCTGGAAGAAAACAATTAGCCAGGCCTAGGGTCAGTATCTCACTCTCGGAATCTTTCTTGTTTTTAATTTAAATTTAAATAAATTAACCAGGCAGGAGTCGGGACCGCAATAAAAATCGAAAGATGCTAGGACAAGTCAACTGATGTTTCTAAATCTAATGTGATTAAACATTACCGGTTCTTGGATTATCTAAGGTAGATGGCAAACCATCGTTTTAAAGGAGGGGGGTAATCCCGGCTTTGATTCAGGTTTATAGCTTTAAATATGTGCCTTTATTGATATACCACACTCTTTTTTTCAAAGAAATCCTTAAGTTGGGAAAAAAAGGTAAATTTCATGCAACTTTTTTGCTTTATTACGCATCGGCGTTCCATGCTCCTAAAAAAAGTCATTTATAGCAGAGCGGGAATGTGCGCACGTGTCACCCGATTCATGAAATCACATGCAGACCGCAACGCGGAGGAATGTGCATTGTTTACACGCAGAGTCTATGACTTGCTTGTAAAACAAACTCGTTTTTGCCTGTAAATTGAGGTTTTACTGAAAATGCTTAAGAATTGCTAAGAAATGAATTGTAGCAGGATGCAGCTACACATCTGAGTGTATATCGTCCATGATATAAACCTGAACAAATGTTTGCAAATATTGAAACAAATGGAAATAATATCTCTGTGTCAACGTGAGTATTGCACTCAGCGTGTACGTCTATGACCGAGCTAAACTGCGATTGCCTGCAGATGACGTCACAAAGATGACGTCATTTTTTGTTCGCCCGGGACTTTTACAAGTTGATTTTTTTATTTTACCGGGTTTTCCCACGAGGAAAATATGTTTGTATTAGTAATCTTCATGAAAATCTACCTTAAATACAGTAAAACCCAATTTTGAGGCAGTTTTCTTGTCACCATACCTTTAAGGCCGGGTATATTAGTCCAGATTGTCGAGACGGCCAGCGCCAGAGAAGCCGAGTATGAGAGAGGGACACCTTAGCCTAGCTTCGCCT
This sequence comes from Echinarachnius parma, assembly GCA_037951105.1. Lineage (NCBI taxonomy): Eukaryota > Metazoa > Echinodermata > Echinoidea > Clypeasteroida > Echinarachniidae > Echinarachnius > Echinarachnius parma. The sequence continues at coordinate 26,890 of JBAMJV010012406.1, read as the reverse complement.
GCCGACAAGACCGGCGTGGCTGCACTTCTAGTTCTAGTTCTAGCCCACCGGTGAAGTTACCGACTTTTACTTTTAGAAGTTCAGCACTTGCATGTCTTTGTTGCCATCCATTATTCAGTCTTAGAGTTAGATCGACAAAATGAATCGTTTTCATGACATTGCCTATTTTACTGGTTGTTTTAGTAATGGAATGGCCGACAGTAAGAGACTGAAATTAAATGGATGCCACAAAAACAAAAGTTTTGTCGATCTATTCCAGCCGCGCCCCCATCTCAGGCTCCGACCAGTTCCACTTCCAAATATTTCTTTCAAATTAATACTAGGTAATGAAAATGAACTCACAAACTAGTTTCAGATATTATTTCAATCAAATTGTCGACATGATGACAAGTAGACACAATCTATAAAATAAGGTATTAGTCTGCAGTATTTAAAAATAAAATCGACTTACTATTTTGTGAAAGTTGGATTCCGCCGTTCAACAGCTGTACGTTGTCGTCTGCTATTTTAAAAGGCTCAGTCATTGTTGAAATGCCAAATATGTGTAATAACTTAGGAATGCCGGTGTAACTTCTTTTATTAAAAAATTAATTTGAATGACCAATTTTGGTTACATTTCACATATCTGATGAAATGTCCAGACAAAATTATATGTTCAGTGTCAATCTGTACCAAATCGGACTTCTGGTTGGTGTATCAAATCTACAATCTACGGAAAAACGTTACTGTCAACTGGGGCGCCCTTCAAGTGGTCACAAAAAATAATTCGAGTTGACCTTCCCTTCCTGATCCTCGAGGCAATACGTGCCTTCGCAGTTGTTGCGATTGCAAGATCACGTGACAAAATTCTAGTACGGCCGGATCGCCAAACGACCTAGCAGCCGACGCTTTGTGTAGAATGTTAATGGACCCTTTACTTCCTGGCATGACACCCGAAACTAAATGAAGATATTTATTCATGAATATCAACTCTATAACACTGTCATTGCCTAACATATATCGAGAACAACATATATTTTCAGATTATTCAAGATCTACGATCGTTTGTTTAAAATTCAAGGATACAACTCGAGTTTGATTGACAAAAATGACTCTCCTTTCTTCTTGCATGCATGCCTGCCGCGCCGTACATTGCACGCAAACGTATGTGATTGGGCCCATTGGTTTCGTGTTTCGTATAACTGCAGAACGAAATCAAGAACCCGATCAAACCCACATTTAACTACTAAGTATTCATTTCTGACAAACTTGATATGATTTCCCCCTAGTATGGAATATCTAAAATACATTTCAATGCTTTTCCATACAAAGACAAGTCTTACCCTTCATTTGAGACTGTGTTTGTTGCAGTTTCCCGAGCGAAACAGCACGGCCCGGGTGTGGCCCGGGTGCGAATTTTTTTTTCCCAAACAGGTTTACCTATTACAGTAAAATCCTGCCTCCCGATTGGTTCAAAGGTATACGCATCATGAATATTCATGATGCTGAGCTACAAAAACCTAGTACATGTATTACGCATGCGCGTGGACGTGATATTGTTTAGGGTGTACAAAATGTGTGTGAGCTGTGCTGTGGGTTTTTCTGTCTGTGTGTTTGTTTGGAGAAAGAGAAAGAGAGATACGGAGAGAGGGAGATAGAGGGGGGAAGGGGGGGGGGGGGGGGTGTGTGAAGCCTATCTGTGAAAGAAGTGTGTACTGTAAGTGAACACTTTGTCAATACAAATATATGAGATATATAAATATATCTATGTGGACAAATATAGAAACCAAAACAAGAATTTGCTACCTACGGTATATGCGTGTATATGTTGCGCAAAAAAAGGATACCAATCAACTATACACACTTATTGAAGCCTATGAACACACACATCCACATAATGAAGCGCATAACAAAAGTTATAACACATGCACACACCTACACAGAGGACATAAACATCATTATACATTTTGTTTTGTTTTTATCAACACAAATTCCACACACACACACACACACACACACACACACACACAAGCTTTTTGATATTGGGGGCAGCGAGGGCAAAATGAACTAACACATATCACACACAATACAAACTGAACTCATAGGGCAACACACACACACACACACACACACACACAAACACTCACACCTGCATAGACCAATTCAGTACCATTTAGTACCATATCTATTGAGTTTATTTATCAAAATATGATGATCTAGGCAGTCAAATGCCTTTGATAAATCTAAAATTAAAGTTATTGAAAATATGTTTGCCTTCAAGGCACTTGTTATATGGTCAACAGAGTATATAAGTGCTGTAGTGTAGTCGAGGTGGAGTGTAGAGGTCTAAAGCCAAACTGATTAGAAAATAACAGATCATGTTTTTGAATAAATTCAAATAAACGGTTGTACAATCACCTTTCCAGGATCTTTCAAAATGTGGGATAATAAGGAACTTGGTCGATATTGTGTTTGTAAATAAGTATAATGCATATATTATTATGATGTTCCATTACATTCCCATGTTTCCATGATCATACCCAATTCGCCTCATTTCATACATTCCATGCCCGACCCCAACTGACCCCACACATGGTCATCTCATTATATCCCCACCGCCACACTGCCCAGCTTCCTCCCTCATCCACCTTAGGCAAGGTTATGTAAGCCATCGAGTTGTACAGACATACAGTGTACATGTGTTATAGCTAGTGTGAGATATGTATGCATGATCGAAGATGAAGAATAAAGGCCAGTTGCCATTCAGACTCCGAAATAACAAGTTTAGTCATGGAAATATGAGGTACAAATCACAGATCCCGGGTTTAGTGTTTCTCTCTCCTTCTCTCTCGATATACACATAAGTCGATAATTCAAAAATAACCTATAATCACCTTTCTTATAAATGGGTATGACTTTAAACAATTTTCATTTGGGTTGGAAAAATACCATGAGAGAATGAACATGCAATTACATATTTTACATAGAGGTTCGTATACTAAGCGTATAACCAAGTCTATGGTTTAACACAACAGTAATACAAATATAATAAAATCCAGGGCTTGTTGCATTTTTCATTCTAAGAACAATATCAATAATTTCAGGAGAACTTGCAGGTGAACAAAAAAACATAGATTGGGAACTAAATGAGACATTAAAATAACAATAAGGATAAACATCATCTACAGATTCATTCAATAAATTGGATGCAGCATTTACAAAATAATCATTGAAATTATCACCGATTTCATGGTCTGGAATTGAAATATCGGTACAGTAAATACAGTGCACTAACAGAACACGTCACACGTACAAATATTTGCAAGTCCACGCGCATGCGCAATACTATACCTTCGATCAGAGCTCAGTACATGAATATTCATTAAGCGTATACCTTTGAACCAATCAGGAGGCAAGATTTTACTGTAATAGGTAAAACCTGTTTGGGAAAAAAAATTTCGCGGCCCGCGTACATGTACGCACAATGCAGACAGAACTGCATGCAGCTTGATTGCATGCAATGCAGTGCGCCGCGAGCCGTGTGATTATAAGTGGCATTCGAGTTTCGAAATATGTTCATTAAAATTCAGTTTGTTGCATTACAATGTGACAGAAATGATCGAATTTGTTGGAAATGTTAGACAGATGTTGTTCTCTTTGCATAATTAGCACTGAAAGTGTCATGAAATTAATATTCATGAATAAATATCTTCATTTAGTTTCGGGTGTCATGCCAGGAAGTGAAGGGTCCATTGACATTATACACAAAGCGTCGGCTGCTAGGTCGTTTGGCGAACTGGCCGTACTAGAATTTTGTCACGTGATCTTGCAATCGCAACAAGTGCGAAGTGCCATTGTATTTCTGTGCAACACGCAAGTGTATACGCCCTCAACGTTAACGTTCGTTGCTTTAGACTTTGAACAATACCGTACAATATTGTGGCGCGAATTTTCTTTGTATTTATAAATTAACGTGCAGCCGATCATGCGCCCACGTTTTGCTACCTACGTATAACGCCGCCGCAAGCGCCACTGCACTGCCCCTGGCCTTGAGCTCGAGGCCGGGATCAGGAACTTCCAGGCGTACCCATTTTTGTACCCCATCAGTTATATTTATATGGATAAAAACAAATCAGTTACAAAACGAACACGGACACTCTAAGTCTCTAATAGACGCTTATCCAGGGTATATGACTGAGGAATCATAAAATCGTGCACTCGTGATCTATAATGCAGTGTGGACAGTTTCTGTTTCAGTTTTAGACCTCTTTGTCTGACAACACAACGACAACGTTCATCATTGCCATTGGCTCTATTATACAACACTTTTGTGACGCTGATAAGTGGGTAAGTTCCAATTAAAATTAGGCCTACGATTTCCTTCAAATATTTGTAAGTATTTTGTTATAAATAATATTGATTCATGATAACTTCTGACCAGTATATACTGTAGTCGAGCAGAAGTCGACATTTATTTTAGGAAGAATGAACAAGATGTGATACTGATACTAATATTACTAGTATGATTGAGTAACCCCCACATCGGCACCCTAAGACATTTTCGACAGTTTAAGACTTAAAAATTTTACACATTTCTTGAAATTGTACTCACACATTGAGAAAATAGGGCAGATTCCGATGCGATGATCAGATTTGCGATGTATGCATTACATTTTGAGATAGCGCCTTCGAACGCGCGCGTGGTTTTTTGGCTTCCCGGATTCGAAGTGTTTTTAATACCGGCACCCCCTCAACACTCGTTGACAACGCACGCAACTGCAAATTTCTTGTGTGATGTTAGCATTATTTCACAAATTTCACAAAAATACTCGTAGCGGACTATAAACGCATTATTTCTCCTCCAAATTTCGACCAGTGCAGTTTCTAAGGGTAGCGCGCATAATCACACGCGCGATTTTTCACAACACGCGCAAAAACAAATATTACGCGGTGTGCCGATATTAAAAACAGTGCCGATGTGTAGTACACCTATCATACTACTACTACTACTATAGTATACTACTAGCCCAGTCGCCTATATATAGCACCGACAAGCAATTCAGAGTTCTTTGATGCAAGTAGTAGTAGTACTAGTACCATCAGTTTCTTTTCTCCCCATCAAATTATTTATTTTTCAATGCCCCGTAAGTTTAACATGACATCAATTTATTACATTTTACATCTAGTCAGATCACAATCGTAATACTAATATGATAAATTATTGATTATAATTTGCCACATAATGTATATTATTATTAGTGTCATTCGTACTAAGTAAATCACTTTCATATTTATATCCACATTGCAGGATCATCATGGACGTACGGTGGAGACTCTTGTTGATAATTATATGCGGGTTGTATGATTGTGTCTCTTGTGAATGGCATAGTTATTACTTCGTGGAAGGTGATGATGCAACGATCACCTTTACACAGACTTTGGACAAACCCCTTGGGGCGTATGTATGGTCACTACAGTATGCTGATAAAGAGCGTCCATTCTACGTACATTTTGGCGAAGGTGCCGCAAGTGGAACTTTTTATACGGACATGCTTGGATCGACAGATCAGCGAGACCGGATGTCAGTGTCGTCCAAAACGATAGAGAGAATAATGATGGTAAACTTATCAATCGCGCGTGTTTTGAAATCTGACGCTACAACGTATTTACTAACTGTTGCCGAAAAGGGAAGCGTACAAGCACTTTTCATTTTAGAAGCCATTCTCTATGTTTTACCCAGACATAAGGGTGATGATGTTTTAGAGATGACAACCCTACGTGATACTTTGCAAGTGAAAAGTAGTTTCTGTAGTCCACACTACACTGCCCCGCAGGTGAGAACTTGGCGATTTGTGAGTTTCCATGCTGTTGGTGAACGAATGGCAATGTTTTATTGCTACGTACTCTACCCTAAACCTGGAGAGTTTATCACAGGATATATTTTGTTTGGTGGGGAAAATGTGTATAGTGCAAATGTCATGCTAAGAATCAACTACCGTTATTATTGCTGTATGGAATATCAAGATAAAGTAAGATGTGAGTATTATGAATTAGATAGAAATGCAGATCTCACATTATTCAACGTAACTTCACGGGAGCCCGATTACACGCCCTTTAGGAGGAAACCTTCCACACCTTCTCCTGATGATACTGATATTGATAATGACGGTGCTTTCCAGATCACTTCTCATGCGCCGCCTGAAATGAGGGAAGAAAACTTACGTGTGGAGCTCTCTGTTCCATTAGGTATCTCTATGTTAGCTAATATTGTGCTTGTTTTCGTTATAGCTTTGCTTTGGCGTATTTTTTTGGCACGTATAAGGAGAAAGGATATCAGAACGAACATGGCGAACGACCTACCGAGAGAGGAGGTGATCATGTTGAGTACTGTAAATACACCACAGTGACCACACAACCCGCATAGCATCGATTACGGCATCGAACATAACTAGTCATGAACTTACATAAACGTGGGCTTTGTGTATGCTATCTTTATACCAAATATATGTGTATTATCTAAACTTAAAATAATCCTACATCGAACAAAATAATTGCAGACAAAACATTTATTCTGATTCATGTCTTTCTGAATGCATCCATTTCAGATGTAACATGTCAAGTGTGGTTGTTTAGTGACTGTATCAAAAATCAAAGAAATTGTATCCTATTTCCAACATCAATGTAGTTGCCTCTTTTGTGCTACTTTCTTCCATGAAGCAGTTTCAGGAAGAAAATTTAAGTTTAGAAACCAACTATTCCTTTACATGAACTTAAACAGTAGGACTGAACATGTTAGGTGTACACAGTTTGGGAGAGCATATATGCCTCGCATGGGTCAGCACATGCATGTACGCATAATGCAATGGATAATTATCTGTTCATTTGTTGCTCTGCTTTCTTTGCAAAACAGGGGTAATACATTTTATTCTGAATGTATATGATAAAAAAACCCCCACATCTTTATAATGTTTCATTAGTGACACAACTTTAGTCAAGGCTAAAAAGACATAATTTACCCGACCATTTCACGCAGGTGCAAATTTACTAGCCCATTGATCGTTGTCATGCATGTGCCATCGGAGATTATAATTGTTTAATAATAATAATAATATACATTTATATAGCGCAAATTGCAAAGAGCCTCTAAGCGCTTAAATAATTATTTAATTATTATTACCCATGGTCAACAGGTACATTTCAAACCCACACAATGATATTGAATACTTTCTCAACTCCCCAGGGAGCATGCTAGTCGAGCTGCCACTGATGATGGCGCTACAGGCTAATTAACACCCGACCATGGTACCCATTTATACACCTGGGTAGAGAGCAGCAATTGTGGATAAATTGTCTTGCTGAAGGACAAAGGCAGTGGGCAGGGTTCGAACTCGGGATCTCATGATCGGAAAGCGCGCGCTCTACCAATCTTGCCACAACCACATCCACTAATGCATATATTGTGCTACTAATGATAATTCAGGTCACTGTATTCACATGTGCACCACAATTGGTAAACTTTGTACAAATATGATTTCAAAGTATCCAAACTCATCACACTGTGGCAAGCTGTTGTGTTCATAGTGTGATGCATAGTGTGATTATAATAATACATCAACATTATTTCACACTGTGCAACCCACTATGAATGCAGTGTGTATCACGGTGCTTTCACAGTGACGTTGAGTGTTAACATAAACAAAATTGACCAATAAAATAGGGGTCCAATCAGTATTTTTATACTGGGACACAATGTGTATCAAATTGTGTTCACAGTGATGTTGTGTGTTGACATATTGAAACACAAGTGTGTTTACTTATAATAATAATAATAATAATATCCTCGATTTATATAGCACCTATCACGATTGATAATCGTGAGACACTTGTGTTTCACTATGTCAACACTGAAATGACGTGCTAAATTTAACCTTTTGATGAGAATTCCACCCTTTGAGTTTCTTTAAGTAGGATTGGATATGTAAGATTAATCAAATAATCGTGATCGTTTTATTTTACATTAATTAAGAATTGATAAATTGAAATGAAATGAAATGAAATGAAATGAAATGAAATGAAATGAAATGAAATGAAATGAAATGTAATGTAATGTAATGTAATGTAATGTAATGTAATGTAATGAAATGAAATGAAATGAAATGAAATGAAATGAAATGAAATGAAATGAAATGAAATGAAATGAAATGAAATGAAATGAAATGAAATGAAATGAAATGAAATGAAATGAAATATTACAGATAAATAATACATCTTGAAATTAATAATACAATGGAAGAAGTGACATCCATTTATATACAGAAAGAGCATATATCACTGGTTTGTTTTATAATGCTATAATGATGTGTCATGTACAGTATACCTAAATATACATGTAATAAGAAATGATTATAGATACATTGTATAAATATTGATTTATTTGTTGTTATAATTGAACGGAAAAGGTTTTTGCATACATATTTTTCTAGCACAATTTTTTCTGCATTTTCAACAAAATTAATTGCAAACAAATGTGCAGCTTAGCATTGTCTTACATTCTGATATCAAGAGTTTAAACGTAGTAGTAAAATCATATATTATAATTATATTGAGAATAATTGTGTACAATAAATTCAATTTGTAGCAAATTACATCCAATGTAAATTGAATCGCCCTAGTAAATCAAATTTATTTTACACAATTATTATTCGTATAAGTGTTATGTAAGCTTCAGTCTGATAATCATGATAATGATTTCTACTAAGATTTGAACAGATGCCGGCTTGTTGGTATAGCTAGTGGCATAGTTTTACTTGTATTTTCCTCGTGTAAATAATTATGTTCGTAAGACCCCGTAAGACTCCCGGACAAGCCTTATTTTGGTTCCTCTTTTGAATGACTTGTGTGATAGCCTAAATGCAATGCAACATTATTCCCTCATACAAAAGGAGCGCCGCTTTGTGGAACACAGCGAGCTACAATTTATGCAACTTGAAATATAGAATTTGTTGATGTTATATAGTCACTGATAAATGATTCAGCGTAGTTGTTATGCCGTGCTCAATAAACGTGTTTTGATAAAATAATGGTTTATTACAAATTTACAATATGAACATTTTTTAAAGATAATAGTATCAAGGTCCGTTATTGTATGATTACTAAAGCGTAGTTGTTATGCCGTGCTCAAAAAAAGTGTTTTGATAAAATAATGGTTTATTACAAATTTACAATATGAACATTTTTAAAAGATAATAGTATCAAGGTCCGTTATTGTATGATTACTAAAAACTGTATTTTGTATTACCTTCTTAATATTTCAAGCATTTCTATCGTGCTTATAATATTATGGTATAGTTCTTTAAACTTGTTTTCTCATATCGATAACATATCATATGTGACCTTACACCACAAAACGACCAATAAGTCGGGGAAAATGATTATGCTGATTTTCACATGACATTACAGTGCAATTCATTACCTTTAAAATGGTATATGATTTGTCATATCCAGACAAGGCAAACCCTCTGAAAATTAGCGCCAAAGATTTGGAAAATGGCTGAAGCAGTTTTAAAACAAGGGAGAAATGGGCCACTTCAAAGATTGGCGTCCATTCAAGCGCTGTATATCTGATAATTTGTATTCGATGAAAAAACATATTTAAACATGATTTCTGACGATCAAAATTTCACAGAAAGCAGATTAAGATACCTTCATTCAAGAAATACAAAAATCCTGAATCTCATATTTTAAACAAAATTTGGCTATTTCAGCTAATAACAGAGAAACTGTCTCCGCGACATAACGGTCGTTTTGTGGTGTAAGGTCACATATGGTTATTTGATATAATTTATTGTTATTATTGCTGTATTATTTACAAATTGTATACTGTTATTGTGTTTTTGTGCAGAAGAAAATCAAATTCAAATCAACTCAAAATGTTGCAGCTGCTTCAATCGCTAATATTTCAAAGTGACAAAAATAAAGTTATTGCGTTTTGAAACAGATTTTTTTATTGTATGATTATGTGGCAAACTAATGAGGGTGAGGGAAAAAATCGTGTGTTTGTGTGTGTGTGTGTGTGTGCATGTGTGTGTGTCTGTGTGTGTGTGATGGGGGAGGGGTTGGTAACCACCTTGATTTTGTATCCTCCTTCTTTCCCCCTTGTGAAAAAAACAAACACATATAATACATTGTGTATAAATACATGTGTCTAGGCAGCCCCTCCCCCTCATTCTTGTGACCAACCCCTGAGCGTTTTGTTTCGTTTCATTAAGATTCGATTAGATGTATGTATGTGTGTATGTATGTGTGTATGTGTGTGTGTGCGTGTGTGTGTGTGTGTGTATTTACTTACTTACTTACTTACTTACTTACTTACTTACTTACTTACTTACTTACTTACTTACTTACTTACTTTTACTTACTTTTACTTACTTTTACTTACTTACTTTTACTTACTTACTTACTTACTTACTGAGGTTGGGGCTTCTGGGCCCGAGTTCCCACCAGCCTTTTTTTTGCTGTGTTGCGTGTTGCTTGTTTGTTAGCAGGTAGTTTTGATTTGGGGGTTTTTAATTACAAAATTATCTAAAATCCAAATTTGCTTCTGGGGGCCCTGCCTGCTGGACCCCACCCTAAGTGGCTCACGCTTACATGCTTGCAGGTGCGTGTTTAAAATGTTACTTTTACTCAGATTGATGTCTTTTCACTTGGTACTGAAAAGTGAGATTTCATAATTACCCAAAGTAAATAAATACAGTGAAACCTTGTTATAACGAGCAAATCAGACCCACTGAATTGACCTTGTCATATCAGATATATCATAGAAGGGCTTAGAAATAATAAAATACATAGAACCTACACCTGTGAAATAGCCTCGCTATATCAGTTACCCCTGTTTACAGAGTTCATTATAAAGAGGTTTCACTGTAGAACAAAATTTACCAAATACATGGACAGTTTCATAACAGACAAAAAAAATGGACCAAAGCATTATCTTAGATTTAAAGAGGACCACCAGGCAAAGGACAACACATTATTATATGTTTTGGTACCGTTTTGTGATTTCAAATAGATACCCAACATTTTGCAAAGGGTTGTGTAATTCATAAACAAAGCAATTAATTTCCACCACTTACGGAACCACTGCTATTTCCTGGTTCCATACGGGCCAAGCATTTGCGAGTGCGCCAATAGATTCCCGGATGATTCATTCGCTCTGCACAGTGCGCTCTGGCTCTGCACGCATATAGTCTACGCAATTCAGACCGCATGAACTCATGGTTGAGAATGGTGATGCGTTTTCCAATTATATTTTTTTTTCTGAAAACATTTTTGTGAACTTGTTCAAGGAATGGAATACTAAAGATGGTACCTTTCTATAATAAGAATATTATTTTTGGGTGGTGGTACCCTTTAAAGCAGTTAATAAAATCAAGTCGTTATTATTAAATGTATAACTCAGTAGCAGGCAATTAGCTTACCAATATAGTTTATATTTCAATAAATAATTATTCTGATTGCTCATAAATCAAATCATCAACACCTACAGAATATAAGATGAAAAATTATGACATTACTTTATGATATTTCTTTAAAATTTTATATTATGTACAAATAACATTTGATATAAGATAACACCATTGCAAAAATCTATACATACACATAGAAATATTATTGTACAAACAAAATTCATGGTCCATGCATATACATAAACACATCAACATAACATGCATCGATGGAGGGATTTTCATGGATAAATTTCACACAAATAATCAGTAAAATAATTATAATTATGTAGTCCTAGAAAGTTTCCATGGCAAATGGAATAATGGAAGTAAGACATTTTACAATGCACAATATTGAATATTCCACCTTGGAGGAGTGGTGGTCCTGAACAAATGGCCAAACTTGAATTGCTCCACATGATACTAAGTTATTCCCCATTATCACCTGACTATACAGTACATGAGCTGCCATGTAATATTTTTGGATATTACATGGCACTGTTACATGGCAATCACATGATAAAACAGTTGTTAACTTTGCTGTCGGGAAAATCATGGAATGTTCCCCTCAGGAATTTAAAATGCTATTTTGTGAAGAAAATAAGTCCCTCAACTACGTCTCGGGACTTATTTACTCTTCCCTCAATAGCATTTAAAATCCCTCGGGAGTGGAACATTCCGTGCTTTTCCCACCACCACCAGTTAACAACTGTATACTGTACAACCTATCTGATTGGAGCTAGTGCTACACAACTTCATTCAAGCACAGACCATTTTGGGCAAGCAGATTCTTACAAGCTGATATGCACTTCACGATTATATTATTACCCCGATCATCGGACACACGCACAATCAATCTACACATGATGTGCACATTTTACTCCCTTAGGAGCGAGGCATTCTGGCAGCCCGTAAGGCGCACTCGATGGTATCCAGTTATATACCTGTTACACTCCTACCAATTCTACCATAAAACAAGTAAAACTGTTGAGGACACAGAACTGGTCAATAACTGGAATTATGAGATTTTAGGAGATGTTTGGATGGAATCATAGGAAGACGTAAGAAACAAAAAGAGTAAATTATTGGTGGTAAGTTAAAAGCACAAATCTGGTGGTCTGTTATTTGTAATTAGCAATATAGATCACATACATTACCAGTATTTTTTTTAAATATGACTCTTAATAATAAATAACAAATAATAAACTTGCTAAAAATAGCATATAGATCTGGTGATCAGTTATTGGTGGTAAAAAACATGATGTAATAGATAGCATTTGATTATTTATAATAATAAAATAATGAATGCAATCAACAGCACAAATTTGGTGATTGGTTATTGGTGGGCAACATAATGGTGTTATATATATAATTATTGTCTAGCATATGATTCTTTATAATTAAAACAAAATAACTAAGTTATAATAGCACAAATCTGGTGGCTGATTATTGGTGGTCAACATATGGTGTAATAGATAACGTATAATCATTGTTTAGCTTATTCTTTATAATAACAAAATTATAAACTCAGTTATAATAGCACAAATCTGGTGGTTGGTTATGGGTGGTCAACATATGGTGTAATAGATAACATAAAATCAATTGTTGTTTAGCATAAAATCATTGTTTAGCATACCGTAGAACACCATCGTCAAGCACCCCCCAAGCACCTATACGCATCTTGCTTTTAAAGACGTTTCCCTGAGATTCACCTCCATTATTATCCTCATGAATATTCCTCACCATTATTTGCATTCTTGATTAAAGTTTCCCGTTTGGACAGAGAGCGGGCGCTCTTTAAAAGCAAGATGCATATTGGTGCTTGGGGGTGCTTGACGATGGTGTTCTACGGTATATATATGATTCTTTATTATTACAAAAATGATTAACTAAGTTAATAGCAGAAATCAGGTGGTTGGTTATTGGTGGTAATAATGGTGCAGTAGATATCACACAATATACAATATGTGTACGACATACAACATGAATCAAAGGCCCCAAATATATGAATTTAGTTTGAATATAATTGTATTATAATAGTTCAATGCTCTAACATATCTTTTAAAACTCATCTTAATATGAGCTTAAAGAGATGATTGATAACTTGTTCTTTCAGACAAATTGTTCATTTAAGTGTATTTGTTTGTTTCAATTCTTTGTGAATGTGCTTTTTGCTCAAGTTGTCTAATTAATTACAATCACAATTAAGCTTCATAAGAACCATTTTCAGGAAATATAAATATGTCAATTGGCACCAAAATATGCTTTTTCACTTTACACTTTAAATACACCGTAAATGCAGAGAACCATTCATGCAGCACATAACAACACTGTAATAGGAAGATTAGGAAGTTAAAATTCATTTCAAGATAGCGGTCATATGAACAAATAGTAAAATTATACCAAAAAATACAGCAATTCGACTGCACCAGATACAAATTATTTAATTTATTTGTATCATGAGATAATGTTGATAATAAATTAATAAAATAGAAATTTAAATTTGTATAAGTTTGTTGTTCCTTGAATGACCAATTTTCACACTGGATGGTCAATTCTTTCTTTCCAGTAGCTGCTACTCCTTCCCCTCCAGCCTTATCCTATCCCTCATCCTCCTCTCCTCCACCTCAGTTGCCCCATTTTTAAACTAAGGAGCAGTGGTGTGGTTACTGGGGCCATGGGAGCGACATGCCCCTAATAATTAGTCAAAAACTGGTTAGGAGAGTATACTTGCCAACAGTCTGGTTGCTTTCTGCGGGATGCAACCCCTGTAAAAAAAAAAGGTTCTTCTCTTCCATTCCCTCCTGCACCTTTCCCCCGATTGATTCTTTTTTGTTTTTGTTCAGTTCTTTCTGTCCAGTAGCTGTTCCTAGGACTTTACCTCTCTATCATGCCCGTCCTATCACTCCTCCTCCTCCTCCACCTTAATTGCCCCCTTTCAAGTAAGGAGCAGTGGTGTAGCTATAGGGGGAATGAGATGGGGGGGGGGGGGGGAGGGGACAGGACACATTTTCCGTGGAAGATCAAGTGTTAAACTAGATCTTCTTTAAACAGTTCTTTCTTTCCAATAGCTGCCCCTCATGTCCATCCTTGTTCTATCACTCCTCCCCCATCCCCTCCTTGTTTCCCCATCCTCCTCCACCACCATCTCCTCTTTATATTCCTCATCCTACACAATTCCATTTCCAGTTGAATATAGAATTGGTAATTCCCATTCTCTGAACTTGTTTCAATTTTGTAATGGAAAATCAGGTTTTAAACTGGATCTTCAGTTCTTTATTTCCAATAGCTGCTCCTCCTTTCCCTCCTTGTCCAGTTACTCCTCCACCCCCTCCTCCTCCTCCACCTCCTCCTCCTCCTCCCTTCCAGCTAGAGGAGGACTTGGTGACATTCTGGTTTGCAGTTGAACTGTTCCCTCTTCTCAAACTTGTGCTCGATGTCATGCCGACCGGTGGGACCGTCTTCGGGCTTGTGGGCTTGAGAGGACTCTGCCTCTGGCTCGAATCCCGGCTGCCGAGGCTGAGCTGAGAGTTGGAGCGGCCCGAGAGCCCAATGCTGCTGTTACTACCACCTCCTCCTCCGTTGGCGATTGCAGAACCACGCTGGTGGACCAACAGCTGCTCCTTGGCCTTGCCTAGGGCTTCGGTGAGTTCGAAGCGCTCCTCGCATTCCTTCTGCACCGTTTCTTGCAGGAATAATATCTGGAGGTGAAATGAGATACCGTAATCTTATTCAAATACCAATTTTTTTCATCATCCTCATCATCATCGTCATCATCACATCATCATCATCATCATCATCATCATCATCATCATCATCACATCATCGTCATCATCATCATCATCATCATCGTCATCATCGTCATCATCATCATCATCATCATCATCATCATCATCGTCATCATCGTCATCATCGTCATCATCATCGTCATCATCATCCTCGTCATCATCATCATAATCATCATCATCATCAATATCATCATCATGGTCATCATCATCATCATCGTCATCATCATCCTCATCATCGTCATCATTGTCATCATCATCATCATCATCATCATCATCATCCATCATCATTATCATCCTCACCATCCTCATCATCCTCATCATCCTCATCTTCAATGAACATCTTACCTCCTCCTTTCCCTGATCCAGCCTTTTCTGCAGGTCTTTCTTGTCCTGCTGTATCAGGGCCAGGTCCTGTTCCGCTTCTCTCAACTCGGCCTTCAGGGTCTGGACCTCCTGGTTGTTCTGGGAATCTCCCTGGGCTGTCAAAAAAAAAAAAAAAATAGATCCAACATTGAACTATATAACTTTTGTCTCTGCTTACTTGGGTAGGCTAAATTGCATTTTTTGTTACCCCTTTAACAGGTGGACCTGATTAAGGAGTGCTGTTTTAAATGTTATCCCATTAAGCAAAGACAAGGGTAATTCAATATTGCTGCCCATGTGGCATATGTTTTATGCTACATCTGTAGTACATACCTAGCTGCTTGCGTAGTTCTTCGATGACCCTCTTCAAACTGTCCACCTCCTCTCGGAGTGCCTTCTCCTGATCAGCGGCTAGTCTCCTGCTCTCTGCAAGTTCCCTTTCAAGACTCTGCATCTTTGCCCGGCTAGATTCCCTGTCTTGCTTCAAACTGCCTTTGAGCTGCAGAGAAAACAAAGAATACAATTAAATAATACTATAAATTAACTTTATCGCCTTGTGGCCCAGTTGGACAAGTAAAAACAAGATTTTTCCCCATTTTAATGGCCCAGAACATAAATCTAATGGCCCTCTACTAAGAAAAACATTTGAAATGCTATTACATTCCGTTGCCAAATGTAATTTTAGAGGCCCTTGGCCAGCGGGCGTGTGCTAATTTTTAGCACTGCTTATAAAGTTATAACAAACTTCTTAACATTTTGCATTCACCCACTTTTGCTGTAGTCACGGTTATCAAAGTTTACTTATTCAGGACGGGTCACAAAAACACTTGAGCCGTTGCGACTAGTCCTGAAAAGGAAGAGAGCCAGGCCAAGATGAAATAACAGGACTGTAACATTTTCTGTTCTTTTTCAACTAGTATATACTTAAAGGGACTTAGTAACATTGTCCAAATCCTCAAAATAAATTTTTCATTCTAGCGGTTCCCTCATACCTTGTTGTATTCGTATTAACAATAAAATCATGGGACAGGTTTCGGTTTTTCAAATTTCCCTTTCGTTACAAAGATATGTACGATCGAAGTATTCAGATAAGAAAAACTCCGGGCGAGTTTTTCTTCTGTGTACAAAGTGAGTGCAGTGAGTTATTGAATATCACTTTGCATTTTCGCTCATTACTTGGCCATGCAATGTCCATTTGACTTGGAATTTTCACACAATACCCTGTGGACATATGAGATAACAATAATATACATTGCATCAACCCTTCATCACTTTTTGCACATGTCAACAAAGTAACTAGATCCCTTTAACAATCATACCCACCTTAGACTCAGCAGCATCTAGTTCTTGCTTGTACTTCTGAATCAGCTCATCATTTCTCTGCTTCTGGATTTCCAGATCCTGTACGTAAAAGAAACCAAAGGCTGAAACTGGTTATTAAGAATGATAAAGAAGATATTGATGATAATAAAAGCCTTTATGTTTTTTGGGTATAATCATAATACCCTCCTCCTAACTGGCCGTAGGGATGACACAAGCGGCTTGGCAACCAGTGGCTGAGAGCACGATCATGACCCAGGACCAGCCCTAGTTCCACTGATCTCTAGATATACTTGTGTAATCCTTTACGGTTGAATGAGTAAGGGCGGTATATGTGTGCTCTGCTACATTCTATTGATTTGCATGTTACTCTAGCATAGTGACATCAATGAGTTAGAGCCAATGATGCTAATAACCATGGTAAATGTCGCTGGTCCATAATCGGGCCCCTGCCCCCAGCTTCCTCCATCCTCCTCTGTCTTTTGCCTCTCTCAGATGGCACAATCATAACATTGATAAATTGTGACAGTAATTATTTCAATTCGATTTTTATCATAATGATACAATCGGACAGTTATGATGAAGAAGACAATGATAAGAAATAACATATCTTTTTGTTAAAATCACACAACTTTTCACAGCTTTTGCTCTACTCTTCTTCCTCATTCCCAACTCATACTCCTCAATAAACCTTCTGTAGTCAATGAGAAATCTGGACACACATTTCAACAATAATTGTTGCACCCATCTACCCTAAAATTAATAATAATATGTAGCATTTATAGAGCGCCATCTATAATCTAGGTGCCGTATTCAGAGGCGCATTATTTTATTACCCTTTGTCATCAGGTACAGTTCAAACCCACACAATTATCTTGCGCACCATCTCAACTTGACCAGGTACCCATTCAGATTAGGAGTCAAGCGCTTATCCAATTGTGCCACAACACTTTCCAATAGTCAATAATCACTTTTCAAGTGAATAAAGAGGAAGATCTTACCACTTGAAATGCTTTTTGCAGTTTCTCTTCTAGACTGGCCAACTCTGCGGCGTGTCTGTCTCTCTCTTTAGCAATGGTCTCATTCAACTGGAGAGAAAAGCAAATGCTGATTATGATCAAACATTGAAATCTATGAAAATATTGACAAGAAATCATGAAATGTAAAACGCTTGTTTGACTAGTTAATGTCTATTTCAATTGATACATGGTACACCAGTTTGATGTAGGCGAAGGGTTTATAAGGTTCTTGTTCTTTTGAAATATTTTGCCCTTGTCTCTGATTGTGGCAAAGAAATGAAAAAAAATGTACCCTCACTAGCTGCCCAAGGATGGCACAGAAATAAAAAGGCTGAGAGTCAATCAATTCGATCTTAGCAGAATCTTTGTTGGAGGCAAAAGTTACATAATTGTAGGTCTCACGTTGTGAAACAGCCCCCCCCCCCCCAATATGTAAATACATACCTTCTCTGGCCATCCCTCAGCATCTTGTATCCGCTGTGCAAAGCTCTCCTTGAGTTGTTCAATGCGGCGCTGGTGTGACGTCACCATCGACTCCCTGGTGAACACGAAAAAGAAACATAAAATTTAATTTTGAGGATGTAAAGAAGAACATGTACTCTATTAACCTGTTACTGTAAATCAATGTCCAATCATCTCTCTACACATTTTATTTACTGTGCAAATTTAGCTCTCATCAAGTTGTTCAATGCGGCGCTGGTGTGACGTCACCATCGCCTCCCTGTCAAACAAGCAATAAATCAATCTATGTTTATACATTTTGTCAAATCTTGCAAGTGCTTATATCTTTGTAACAATAATATTTTACAAAAATATACATTCATATGTTTACATAAATTTGTTTCATACAAAAAACTGTTTCATATCCTTGGTATTTATCTCAAGCACCTAACGCAATGTCATGCAACACTTTTTCCCGGACAAGCCCCCAATTGTTACGCGTTGATTATCAAACCAACCATATTTTCAAGTATTACTGTGAACATTAGTCCATACCTTTCTTCCCTGAGTGCAGTGCACTCCCTCCTCTTACTCTCTAAGCTTCTAATCTTAAGCTTCCTGGGGCAGCCAACATTTTGTTGTTTAATATCATGCAACAAGTTCTTCCCTGACAAGCCCAAAATTGTTATAGGTTTGTTAGCAAACCAAACATGTTTAAGTATTATACAGAAAACAAGAATCCATAACCTTCTTCCCTAAATGTGGTACAGTACTCCCTCACACTCTCCAAAGCTTCCTGGAGATCATTGCCTCTAGTAGTTATCTCCTTCTAGCTATTGAATGTCACATGATATATTTTCCCGGACAAGCCCCCGATTGTTACGGGTTGATTATAAAACCCAAGTATATCTTAGCAATTACAAATAAACATAAATCCATACCTTTCTTCCCTGAGTTCAGTACAATCCCTCCTCGCACTCTCCAAAGCTTCCTGCAATTGCCTCATCTCCTTGGCGGTTGCCTCAATCTTGTTATTGAGTGATGACTCCGCCCTCCTTTTCCGCTCTGCCTCCTTCTCCCTGAGATCTGCCAGCTCTTGCTGGTTGCTCTGGGCCTCCTCCGCCCGGCTCCTTAGCTCCTCCTGGAGACGGTTGATGGTGTTGCTTAGGAACTGCTCGTGCTTCGCCCGCTGCCGATGGGTGTCCTCAACCTCAAGACTTTTAGTCCTAATAGATGTTTTAAAAAGTTAGACGAAAATCTTTAAAAACATGATTATATTTATCAACAACAGGAATTTCAGCGCAAGTAAAATTCATGTTGGGCAAGTTAAATTAAACTTTGTGTAAAATTTGGTTGCTTGAAGGGCATTTCAGTTCAACTACGAGAGAAAAAATGTAATTCTTGCGTGTAGATCTCATCTAGAGCAAGCAAGAAATTATTGATTGCACTTTTTTTTCCTCTCAGTAAAATGACTGAATTTATGATTTTACTAGCCCAAACAGCCAGCAGAGAAAAAACAGTTAGTGTGGAGGCTTGAGGAGGGGATCACAAAACAAAGATAACTTTATCAGCTTTTAAACGGAGACACAAATCAATTTATAGCCAATTAATATTTGTTTGCTTTCAGGTCAGGCCATTTTTGTTTTCCTTTTTTTTCTTCATGTTGTATGTCTTAAGTTATGTAAATGAGTAGGTTTTAAATTCAATTTTTATGAATACTTGATGGCAGCATTTAATAAGGCTATTTTGCTCTTTCTAGGTGTCTCCCAATTCTCATAATTTGTATCTTGTGTTTTGTTGTATCATTAGAAATTTTCTTTGTAATTGTATTTTATGAGATTTTAAATAAATGATCAATTCAATTCAAATAACTATACACAAACCTGAGCAGCTCCTTGAACTGTTGGGCTTCAGACCTGGCAGATCTGGCATCTATCACAGCTTTTTGAAGTTCGTCTTGAAGTCCTGGAGGGGAGGTGGGGGAGAGAAATAATTAATGTATCAACATTGTAAGTTGCATTATGTAAATCACTATTGTCAAGAACAAAAACATACCTTGAACAAACCTTGAAGACCACACCTCACCATCTTCATCGCGAGAGTAGACAGTTTGGCGTGGCAGGGTTTAGGGGGCACTTTTGAGCCCATTTTAAAAACCCAAGTTGGATAATTGTTTCTTGAAACTTAAGAGTGAGGGGGCTTATTATTTTTTAATTGTATAATGTATATCATGATGGAGCCACAAAATCAGGTGGGGAAAGGAGAATTATGTCTCCGTTGTTGCTGTTACTGCATTATTGTTATTGCGTTATGCTCTCTTTCACCACAAGGTCTGGATAATTGGCCTAAGCGTTAGTTTGTATGTGACAACTATCACTATATATTAAAACCATCACTAAAAACATCATCAAATGAGATTTTTGAATACTCCTGTTCGGATATATAATACAGTCAAAGACTGTGGACACTAAATACAGGGTTGACTGTACTTGTTTAGTTTGTCAGAATCTTACTTTGATCTGTGTCCTGCAGCTCCGCATACTGCTTTCAACTCACTGTAGACGGCTCTCAACTTCCTGTAACCTTTGACCTTTTACATCACTATCGTATCTTACCTTACCTTATCTTATATCTTATCTTATTTAATCATTAACCTTTTAAAAATCTATAATCGGTATCTTACTTTGCTCTGTGCCCTGCAGCTCCGAATACTGCTTCTCCACCTGCTGTAGACGACTCTCAACTTCCTGTAACCTTTGACCTTTGAAATCGCTCGAGGCCGCCTTCTCCTGCACCTCTTTGAGTTGGAGTTGAAGGGATGAGACAAGTTTCTCAGCTTCTGTCGCTCTCGTAACAATGCCGTCTACAACTACAGAAAAGTAAATTTAGGGAAAGTTTAATGTAAAACAATTTGAAAGTCCTGGGCCCCGTTGCAGAAAGAGATACAATCGATTGTAAGTTGCAATCAATCGTAAGTCAGATCACGTGTTCTAGATGCGCAAATCTGATTGGTTTAAACTCGTAAATTTTCTGACTTACGATCAATCGTAACTTACAATCGATTGTATCTCTTTCTGCAACGGGGCCCAGCTGGGATAGGATCATATAAGTGGGCCTTTATATTTCTATGCCATTTTGTTTCAAAACAATGTCGTCTAAATCTACAGAAAAGTAGAAGAGAGATTCTAATATAAACTCATTTGAAAGGATGGGATTGTGTAATAAGTGGGCCTTCACATTCCTGTACCATAACGTATTATGTATTAGTAACATCATGTAACCTTTGACATCATCCAAAGCTGCTTGTCTCCCTTGACTCTATGAGTTGAAGTTGGAGGCATGAGGCGAGTTTCTCAGCTTACATCGCTCTTGTAACAATGCCGCCCACAACTACCAAATATAATGCAATGGAGTTATCAAGATAGATAACATTGATTTAGAAGCAGGTTTTGACATTTTAATTTCAATACCACATTGCCTTGCAAGAGAGGAAACAGATGAGTTAAAGTCAAAGTAAGGTGGCAAGCCTCTTGGCTTCTGTTGCTTCGGGACATTGCTGTGTATGTTTGCTGAAAAATAATTTCATTAAGTTACAAGTTTCACATAAATTCTAAAGTTTGTATTTGTTTCGAAGTGGGCTTCAACTTTTCTAAATATGGACAATATTGAGCTGTATTTGTATGAATCTGTTTTGCTGTATTCTCTGTGTAACTATCGATGAATTAAAACACAGCTAAATGTTAAATCATAGAGATTGCATGGAGAATCATTATTTGTCTTTTCTGTTTTGTAGATCAATGCAATTCCAATTACCTTCTTTCTCCTTTTTGCAAACCCTCTTGACGACTCCTACAAGTTTGGCAGACGTAGTCTTCATGGACTCCTCTTGGTCTTTCAGCTCGCTGCGGACTGAACCCAGGGTGGTCTTCTGATCCAAGATGGCCGCCCTGAGGAGGGGGAGTCTCTGAGCAATGTTCCTCTTCCAGTCCCTGTTTTCAGAAAATAATAGCCTTTTTGACTTTGACAATCAATAGAAGTCCTGAGCTTTTGATCCTAGATCAGAATCTTCTTTAGAGGCAACATTAGCAAGTATTTTGCCTTTGATTTTTATTGATTGTATTTTGTATTACACAGAACATAATAAGGTGAACAAATTTACAAGGCAATTATTACAATTTTTTAATCAAGAAGTAATCAAAACTGAAAGGCATTATTAATATAATTTATTTCAAACATAGGGAAACTGACCGGAAGTATAAACATTTTCACAAGTCTTACCTCAATTTTTGACTGTCCGCTTTCTCTGCTTCCAGCTGCCTCTGCGCAGCCTCAGCTTGCTGCACTGCCTTCCAGATCTCATCCTCCTTCACCTTGATGTTGGCTTTTAAGTGTTCAATGCTGTCATGACAAATACAATTATTATCTGATCAATTCATCAATCAATCAATCAATCAATCAACCAATCAATCTATCGTTCAGTCATTTAGTCAGTCAATAAATCAACCACATTATCAATTATTAATCATTGATCGAATTATCATGCATGGTCAAAAGAAAGATAGCATGATGTTTACACCAGAATTCATTATGATGAAATATGGAGTCAAGAACATTAAAGTGATCCATTAACGTCTTAATATGTTTCCAAAAGAGATATTTGAGACTTCAATCATACACCAATATCATTGTAAGATTCTTTGAATGATGTGTGATAGTTTCATACAAAAAGAACACTGTTTACATTGTAAAAAAAAGTGAAAGTCAATGTCAGGTTTTATTCCATTGTTGTTTTACTTTGTAATTCTCCATTATTAGTTCTTCTGTTACCATATAAGCCAAACAACAAAATACAAGAGAAATGTGAAAGCTCCAAGATATCCTGGTAGACTTTGACTTAGTTACTTAATTGATCACAACCCAATTATGTTCTATTTGCCACTGAAAGTTGTGCTTGATGAATAATGCATCAATCTTACCTCGCCTCTTTATCCTGCAAAACCTTCTGTTTATCTGATAGAAGTCCTCTCAGCTTCTCAGCTTCCACTTTTAGCGTCTTCTCCCGCTCCTCACATCCTTTGTACTTGACAAGTTCAGCTTGCACCTTTTCAAGCTACAACAAAAAAAAGGGAACAAATCAGAATAATGTTGACAAATAATTAATCATGAAATGTTGTTACAAAATGCAAGGATGTCTACATCTTCTTAGATTCCTCTTTCACATCCCTTGCTTTTTTTTTAAAACCTCAGCTTGCATTTGTTTCTAGCCACAAAAAAAGCAAGAAAGAAATACAAGAAAGAAAAAAATCTTTTGAAATTAAAAGTGACAAAGGGATTCAAATTCAATTAGTTGCAAAAAACATATAAAAATTTGCCAACAAAAGAATTTCCATTTCTAAAGGTGAAACGTTTGACATTACTAACGAAGGAGAAGAAGAAAAAGAAGAAGAATTCTCAGACAACTAGGTGACCTTACCTCTTTCTCCAGCTTCTTGACCTCACGATGGATGAGATAGCTGACTCCGCAGAACTTGCAGACCGTGTCGTCCCGCTCCATCGTCTGGATCTCCTCCGGGAGCGGGTGCTCCAGGGGGAGACGCTCTATCACCGACGGCAATTCAGACATCTTGACGATAGTGTTTATCCTCTCTCCTTTCAAGTTCCAGTTTATTTAAAAGTTATTTGATGAATGATAATGCTTCAATGTGGTATAAATGCTACATGCTTAACTGCCGGTTCTTGATCCATTCTAGGAGTGGGTGCTACGGGGGAGACGCTTTATCACCGACGGCGACTCAGACATCTTGACGATTGCGTTTATCCTCTCTCTTTTCAAGTGCCAGTTTATGTAAAGAGATCTTTTCTAGCGGAAGATGGTCGCTGAATTGGCAGCGATTCCGACATCTTGGCCTCCGTTCTGTGTTAACTCTTTCAGTCTTAGTATCAGTCTATCAAGAGGACCAAAGTCACTTTATGGAACATGGATTACAGATGAACAGATGCTAGACACAAGTGGGCTCAGACTAGGTCTCTTTGAAGATGGATGGTCAAAGGTCAGTGATTCTTTCGTGCTACCTTTTTCAGTCTTAGTATCGGTCTATCAAGAGGACCAAAGTCACTTTTTGGAACATGGATTACAGATGAACAGATGCTGGACACTAGTAGGCGCCTAGGTCTCTTCTTATGCTCTACCACTTGAAGATGGATGCTCAAAAGTCCGCGGTTCTTCCATGTTACCTCTTTCAGTCTTAGTGTTGAGTCTATCATTCATGAGGATCTATTCTTAGCCAATGATTTGTTTGTTGTTGTTTCAGAGAAGTTCCTCCTTCCCGCTGAAATAGAACATAGGAAATAAAGCCCATTAAAATAAAAAATAAAGTTTAAGTGTCAATATGAATAATACTAATCACATTTGAAAATTAAAACCTCTTTCTTTTGAGTAAGTTATGAACTAAAATGACAGCTATAGAAAAGTGATGACAGGCTACAACTGTCTGACACGGCTCAAATGAGAGATTCAGTATGTAAAAACTCCAATGGATATAAATTTACATTGAAGTGATTGTTCTTTAACTTTCAAAAGTGATATTTATACAATATCATTGTAAGATTCTTCTGAATGATATGTGAAATTTAATAGAAAAAACAAAGTTTGCAGAGTTAAAAAAATATCAGAATTCAGATACTATAAACGATCAAAGTATTCAAGTTCAAATACTTTTGAATAACAATCCGCACAAAGCGTTCCTGGACCACTATTCAATTCAATCTTAAATATCCCCATATTTATGGAAACATTTGAAAATCAAAATCCATTTTATTCTTCTGTTACCGAAAAAAATAACCCTAACAACAAGGTACAAGAGAAGCTCCAAGAGATTATGATTGAGTTTGATGAAGTGAATGGATAGATCACATAGGCCTTAGCTTTAACTTTTAAGTTTAATGACAATCATCAATGGCTGAATGACTATGTCTATGAAATAATCACACGCTGTCCTCGCCATCACCTAATCAGTGTTCGTTAATATTATATCTTCGTACAGAATCGTATTGCGACAGTGCATTATCTTTTTTGCGCTGTGCGCATATCATTGTAAATTAAAATTGATTGCGCGAGGGGTGTTAGCGAATTTACTTTGACCATGTCGTTATTGGCTACGACCCGATGCTACCGGTATTAAATAAAGGAATATAGTCCCACATACGGTGTCATGTGTAACATACAAAGTATTTTACACATGACAGAACAGCCACAGGTATGCCGTATGGAAATAATTTTTTTTTTGATGATTGATATTTGATAGGAGTCACATTCAACATTGTCATTGTCCACCCCCACAAGAAAGATGAATGTAATACCATTGACATTTATACAATACTGATACATTCACACATTCAAATCCGTCAACCATCATTTCGACGTAGTATATTAGACGTTTATGAACTAAGAAATTATCATCTCATTCAACTGTCTACGACTCTACGATCCGATTCATGAATCATCGTAGTGGGAGCAAAGACGCCGTTTTCAGCGTACGGGACTGAAGCAGTGAAGGGAAAATATTTTCAAAATAACGCTGCAAGAAAGGCATATTTGTTCGCTTTTTGTACATCATCCCCTTACTAATTCAACATCAATACATCATTCATCATCAGTATATCAATAATTCAGTGTGAATAGAGTATCAAACAGCTATAATATATTTACTTGCCTCTTTTTCCTGCCACTGCCAAGGGAACGGCGATAAACAATTTAGTGCTTCCACATTCCATGAATGCTTCCACAACTAAGAAATAAAAATTTTACTCTGCTCTGTGCAAATCTGATTATTCCACCGAATATACAAATTCAAATATGTGTCCCATGATCCCATCCAATCGTCTCATCAAAACGAACAATTTGACAAAACCCTAGAAGATGTGGTCTGGTCTAGTGGTCAGAGTTCTGCTCTCACACACAAAGTTTGAACCAAAGTCTTTGGTTTGAACCATAAGCTGCGTCCCTGTGATTGAAGACGTCTATAAAAATACAAACATAATAACCAATCAACATTATTGTTGTTATCATTATTATTAATATTATTATTGCTATACTTTTGTTTTCAGGTAATGAAAAACCGAGTGTCGAATTTGAAAGAACGTGCAATTTTAAATGGCAGCATAAACTGTTTTTGGTCAAAATGGGTTCAGAAATGGCTGAAATATCAATACTAGTTGTTGATGATCTCTCTATTTCATCATTACTTCAACAACAAATCACATGCATAATTTTGTATGGAAAACGGTTCATGAATCTAATGGTTTTTTTTAAATGAGCGCCCTCTTGTGTTTTAATGGCTCTTTTGGAATGATAACAGGCTTTTTGCT
The DNA here is from genome assembly GCA_037951105.1 of Echinarachnius parma. NCBI lineage: Eukaryota > Metazoa > Echinodermata > Echinoidea > Clypeasteroida > Echinarachniidae > Echinarachnius > Echinarachnius parma. Next base: position 112 of record JBAMJV010012406.1, on the reverse strand, counting down.
TAGTCGTTTGTAATTTGTATACTTTTCTAGCATGGTGTTGTTATAACTATCAGATTGAAGGTTACGGCGCATGAGTTTTGGTTACTAAAGTTCAGCCTTACCAAATTTGTAC